>JAGDQP010000451.1:139333-162683 GCA_022664845.1 Lepisma saccharinum | reverse complement strand
GGCCTGGGAATATTGATGACTAGGTCAGTGAGTGAGTTATTCGACTAGGGAGCCAAAATATTACAAGGGAGTAATTGGAGCAGCTTTTGCTAAAATATTTTTTTAGTTCTGGGGTGTGCCCTGTTCATACAACAAATTTGGTTTCAATCGGTTTGTAACACTTGGAGTAGTCCCCTTGTTAGTTGAATCACTAGGTTAGAATATACAATATACAATCTTTACTTCCTACCTTTTGTAAACTGCTTTGTAGATAATTCTGAATTGTATGAAATAATGTAAACATGTTTGTAATGTTTGTAATTAATTTCATTATTACACTGATTTTATTGAAAATGGATATGATAAAAAATTCGAAGTGTGTTTCAAATGAGAAAGTGTTCAAAAAAATAGTTGCAACTTATATATATTACGAATTCTTTGAAAAATACATTTTTCCTTCACTTTATCAGAACACTTCCAAACAGCAATTTTAATACATACTAAACACTTCCATAACACATAGGAATACAATCCGGAAGAGATTTAAAGTTATGTCTAGGATGTACTCCTAAAGCAGTCAGAAAGCCTGGAAAACTCTTTTTAAGGCTCCTCGCTACTCCCTCTCCCACTTTCAAACATATTTTCAAAATATTTCAAAATCTAATAGTATTATCAAAATTTTAAGAAAATACATGTCTAGTACTTACGAATTACTATGAAGTACAATGGACAGCGATCTCGAGATCTTGTTCATTAATGAGCGATCCGTTGTCAATTAAATAATAACGTCATAATCTTTGACAACAAATCACTCATCAATGGACAAGATCTCGAGATCGCTGTCCATAATATTTCATAGTAATTCGTAAGTAGTAGAGATGTATCTTCTTAAAATTTTGATAATGCTATTAGCTTTTGAAATATTTCGAATAAATGTTATAAAGTGAGGGAGGGAGTAGCGAGGAGCCTTAAGGACTACTTACTATTTGTTTATGCTAAAGTCATTGATTGTAGGTATAAATTCTGTTTCTGTTTATAAGAAGTATGTTCTGCCAGTTTATGTCCAAAGAAATACTTTTATCGTTTTCATACATGATCACTCGCAGGAGCACTCATGCTGATTTGGTATTGAGATAAACCATCGATTATCCGCCTTTTTGATGATTTATTCACCCGGAAACGTTGATTCTACTAAATTTTGTTGAATCAAGGCGGACCTTTAAAGGTTTTCACAACAATAATTCAATGTTTTTCCTACTGAGAGAACCATGATAGACTCATTATCTTTTTCTCAGTGTTATATTAAAAAGAGATAGAATGTAACATATAGCTTATTATAAAATTTAGACATGTTTCAGTACTTCATTTGTTTTCCTTCTCTTTTCTTCAATTAAAGTTATATTTTTCTGTACAACAAACAGGCGTAAGTAAAGATAGGTGTGTATAGAAAAAAAATGAATTTGTCCCCTAAAACATAATGAAAATGAGAGGCTCACATTTTTTTTTTTTTTTTTTAAGTTTCTATTTTTCAAAATTAATGTTTTGGCCTGTTTCACATGTTAATGAAAGTAATAAGTTATAATACTCTCGCTAATAGAGAGTTTGTGACATTTATTTTATGTAAATATATCTCTTCTTTTAGTTAGAGAACTTGTGACACGTTTTGAAAATTTAATTCTCCATTTAGTTAGGAAGTTTGTGACTTATTTACAGAAATTTAGTTTTTCTTTAGCTCTGGGGTTTGTGACACTTTTTTTCATTAAAATTAAGCTCTTCTTTCGAACAGAGATTATACAGTTCATTATTGAATACGTCATAGACTTCCCTACGATGCTTATCAAAGTTAAGAAGCAAAGTGTTGCAACGACGTTCTGTCATTAAAATCTGAAACTTTGTTTTTCGTAGGCGCCAGAAATGACGTCATTTTCGGAGGGCATCGTTTTAACATTTTCTTCTTCAAATGTGATACACATTGTGGAGACACCGAGCAGCTATAGCTCATGCCGCAGAGCGTTCGCTTTGCATGCATTCGGAAGGTCCTTGGATCGATCCTACCAGCATGCCATCGTCATTGAAGTTTTCCTTGGGTTTTTCTCAGACACACTACGTTAATGATATCCTCAAAATAGACCCAACTGACTATTTTTCCACTTAAACGTTAAGGAGTCGCCAGTGGCATTTCAAGGGAGAAAGAAAAAGGTTACTGAAATATGAACCGTATAAAGTTTGTGTTCAAAGGCAAGAAATCACACAATTTGATCATATTAAATTTTCAGAAAGTCTCTTTTTTAGTATTTTGTTACTTTAAAAAACGAAAAAATGTAATAGCCTAATAAATTTTGAAAACTACAGTTTTTCTCTAAATTTTGACATATTAAGAATGGTATTAGGAACAACTTTCAATCCTATCAAATTGTGAGGCCAAATTGAGATGTTCTTTCCTCCTTTCCTTGCTTAACTAATAATAATAATAGGTTGAGGTGGCAACTACAGTCTAAACCCATCGCAAGTAGAGGGATGACGTTCCTTGCAGAGCATTTTCCGGGTAGCTGGGATGGGAAAGGTAGTGGCCAGTGTTTTAATGTAAGCACTACTCCTGCATTCGCATGGTGAAACTGAGTAATACCCTAGAATATTTCAATCACAATGTCTGGCAGCAAGGCTTCAACCCACTTACTTCTCCAGTAGAAATTCGAAGTCTGCGACGTGTACTTCTGAACCACTTGTATTTCATTATACACAGTGACTTTGCTGTCTATTTTATAATGTTTAACTAAAACATTTAAATTTAAAAATACACGTTCATTTAAAACCAAACTCCTAAAAAGTTATCTTTATGAAAATACATTTTTTTAAAATTATTTTTTAACTTTATCTCTGTAATTTCTACCACATTATCCTGCAAATAACTTAGTTTTTCTGATAGACTAAAACACATTTCAATGTTTTTAACTACTAGGGATAAATGTGTGTTTTGGGTTAAATAAATAATTAAATAATGTAAAGTAGGTTCAAAAACAAACTGTAGTATCTCAACAGAAGCACAACTGAAATATATAAATAAGTTATTTCTAATTGTAGGTTATCTTATCATGGACAGTAGCGAGTCTTCGTCGTTTAGTGGTTAGAGAAAGTAATCAAATTATTATTGAGCTTCTGAGGGCGGACAAAACAGCTTTTTTTAGAGTCTGCTCTGAACCACTCCGTTGAATTGACTCTCGTGGAACATGAACCCGTAACCACACACACAGAAAGCTAAGAATTCGGTGAACTTGGGGGATTTTACTGGTGACAGTCTCGGATTCAAGATGGGCATGCAGGTCGAAGTACTACTGCTGGCTCTCTTGTCTGTGGTTTTCTAGGAATTCCCCAAGTTTCACCAGGCCAATGCCGGTGTGCTATAAAAATAGGCACTGGACGGTGCCTTCCCTTCTCTTCCCTCCTGAAGAGTGATGTTTGGAAGAGGTCACCTTTTTGAAATGGGGTGGCTTAGGCCATATATGTAATTACATTCTATAAATTAATAGCAAGAGCAGTGGCTCAACATTCTCTTATGAGATGAATACGATGATGAATCCATATACTTTGAAGGATTCCATCATAGTTCCTTTCTGCTATCCAAAAGAAAATAGAGGAGTTAAAAAAACTCTACATAATACATAAAATCATAAAGCTCATAGATGTCAGATCATGTTCATCCTGCTTTTTGTAGTTTAGGAATAGCTGTGACAAGAGGAAACGAGATATGCTCAAACCCACCATCCTGGCTAAGCTTGTTGAGTTCCACCACAAATTCACAGGGAAATGTTTATCACAACTTTAATAGAGATACGTGTATATTTTTTCCCTACACTGTAAAAATAACTTTACATATTAATAGTATTTTTGCACGCCTCAATGCAATCAACTTCAATTCTTGTATTCCTTTTCTTTTCTATTTTGATTTAGCATTGTTTCGCCCAAGAAAAAGTATAACAATTAATGGTTTTTGTAGCGTATGAAAGAAGTAAAATGCTGGTGGGAGCGGGGATAAAACTCGGATTGTCTCATTGACAACTTATTACATTAACCAAATTACGCATACCGTAGTAAGTTCGTCACTTTTCTCGTTATGTATTGAGAAAAAAGCTTTGATCAAAAAATAAGTAATCCGGAGAACATTAGGACATATTGTGAAAAATAAAAAGATTTACAAGGAGTGTGTAAAAGTAAAAAACTAAGTGCGCAAATTCAAAATTCACCTTCAGACAGACATGTCCCAACATTTCATTACGCTCAGATTCATAGAAAATTATCAAAGAAAGCTTTTCTGAGTCCAGCCTTTGAACAAACTGATGATACCGAACTGGCATACGTTTAAGCACAACATACGGAACATTAAATGTACATCGAATATTGGTTCGTTACTGTCGTATTACCCAACTGCCACACTTAAAAAGTGAACCCATTAGTTATTTTCTTTGAACCTGAGTGTACATACTGCTTATATTTCTTGTGCACAAAACTATCTTTGAATGATGTATATTGATACAAGAAAGTGTAAAATAAGTGTATATTTAAAGGTGCGCCTTCACTATGGAGATCCCATTAGTAATGGGTGTAAATTCTGCAAACGAACTAGCCCTCTACGCCCGAGAAAAACGTACACTGTAGAAAACTGTTCTTAAAATGGAGAAAAATGTTCTTATCTGTGCATCTAAAATTAATTTTCTTAGAAGTGATAATGTTGATGTCCCATTTCTAAGAAAACTATTTCTAGATGCACAGATAAGAACTTGTTTCCCAATTAGAAGGAAGCATTTTTTACAATGTAGAAATTAAATATGAGGGTAGCCTAGAAATGTCACAAAATGAACATATAAGATTGCAATCCAAATTTAAAAATGATGGCACTTATACTGTTAAAGGAAATAGCAAAAGTTGCCTTTCCACTGAGTTGAAACTTCTGTAAATTATATATAAAGAGTAAATGTTATTGTAAGTTCCAACTGGAAATTAATTTCGTTTAAAAATGCTTATTTATATGGACATATTACATCCAACCCTTTAAGTGATTTCTTTTCTTCAATCACTAATTCAATATCCTGAAATTTACGTGTCTATTTCTATCTAATACTATACAGTATCTTTAATGAACTGAGCTTCTTTTTCTCTAAAAACTAATCAGTGAAATGTAAACTTTTCAGTTTCCTTCAAGACGTTTAACCAATATTTCATGCGATGTGATCCTTTATCTCAAACTTAAAAAGTAAATAATTTTATTGTTTATATTATTTGAGAAGTCCAGAAGCCAAGGGGTACAAGTGACATTGAAAAATAAAAAAAGATCTTTTTCATATTTTGTACATGGACACATTTAGGTTTCTTTAAACAAAATATAACAGTTTTGTGTCACATATATTTCCGGTTATATATAAAAGATAACCTCGAACTTTTTTTCGTCAATGTCACTTGTATCCTTTGACTTCTGGAGGCGACATTTATAATCAAACCCTTATTAAAAAAGAAGGGGGAGAGAGATCTTTCGGATATTAACACTTTTATCTGAAGGTAATCGTTATTTTCAGAATACTGAACCTTTTGAAATAGAAGCTACTGTATATATTTAAAATATTACAATTTATTTTCGTCATGTAAAATATAGAGAGCGTATTAACATTATATATAACTTTTGTTGATCTCTTGTAAAATATTCTCATTTAAAATCTATCCATCACTTACAAATTTAAAATTTATTGTCAAAAAAGTTAAGTTTCTAATTCTTACTGTTTTACGCAAAGTAGTAAGTTCGAAAATAAAATTATTGAGTGTATTATTTTCCACTGTAAACAGTCTTTTTCAATACAATTTGATTACTTTTAAAAAATGTTTTACTTCCTCGTCGGAAAACGAAACACAACATATTATAAAGCTTTTTAAACGTGATGGCTGGATGAATTATAAATACAGTCACAAAATATTCACTGGGGTTAAAGCGAGACAGAATGGATATGCAATTGTAATAGTCATCTGAAGAAATACTTACGAGATTCGCATATTTATAATTATTTCTATATATATACACAATTATTTTGTAAAACAAAGGAACATCATCACAAAGTCGTATCAAAACTTTAAAAAAATATTCTTGTAACTTGAGCCTTTAAAAAAGTCAAAGAGGAACCTTTTCTATATTTATATTTTAGTGCATCTTGTTCAACACAGATGTTTTTGATGGAACAGGAGCACTTCCTTCTTCATTCTCGTTGTAATAGTTCATGAAGAGCAGAAATGTACGTTTGTGCCATTTGTAAAGTTTCAAACTTTGACAGTTTTCGGTCATTGCCAAGTGACGGCACGACATCACGGAGTCTATCAAAAGCGTCATTCAAACTGTTCATTCGTCGCCTCTCGCGCGCGTTCGCCGCCAATCTTCGCTTCTTCATAACTTCTACCGGCGGATTCTTCTGAGGACGTTTCTTTGAATTAGTGGTGGTACTATTACTACTACTACTATTATGTTGATGCATGACTCGATTAGAATGATGATTTATTCTTGTTGGTTCTTTATTTTCTTCTTCTTCCTCCTCCTCCTCCTCCTCCTCCTCTTCTATTTGTTGTAGCAATCTATTGTTGTCACTGCCGTTGTTGGTAAAATGACGATGGTGTTGGTGATATGATGACCGTTGTTGAACACTATTACTATATTGGTGGTAATCATTGTTAGTTGGAAATCCACAAACACCGTTACGACGAGTTTTATTATTCTTGTCATTGGGGATGAGGTTCCTGTTCTCCCGACCGTTCAAATCACTATAATAACACTGCACACTATCCTCCACAACTGATGCCGTTGAGTAGTTCCAATTGTTATACATAAGAGCAGTGCTCTCTGGAGAATGTTCAGGAGGCATTGAAGAGGAATGTCTATTAGATGAAGGGCCAATTTCTAAAAGATGTTTCTCTTCCACTGGGCTGGGTGTTGACACATAACTATCAGGGCTTGACACTGGAGTGTGGTAACCATCCGAACAGCCGTCAGTCTTTCGATGTTGTTGGTGGTGGTACGAGTGATTATGCACACCGGGAATGGAAGATGATGAGGATGATGACAATGGCGACGATGATGATGTTGATGACGGTGTTGTGTTGCACAAGTACATCATCATTGGGTTATAATATTCTCCATTGGATGTCAATGGTGAGGGAGGTTCGCTGTACCCCGGTGACGAGTAGGCGTGGTAGGAACCAAGTGACATCGTGTCTCTTTATGTTTATATGTAAGAATACACATACACATACACATACACACGCCCACTACCACCTATGCATGTAGTACAACATTTTACAGAAACTGGTCACACGTACATGCTCTTGTGTTTTTTTTATCACTGTGTCCAAAAGGCACTACCACTTAACCACTCTTGTCAACAAAACACTTAGAAGAACTAGGAAGTTCTCCCCCAATGTTATTCTCTATCAACAGTAAAAGTCCCCTTTTACTTAAAAGCCGGTACCTCAGGTACGAAAGCACGTTGTTAGATGATCGCTCTAACACTCGTACACACGGAGAAACGACCACGGTTCAGCTCTTCAGAAACCTCTTCGTCTACCCAAAGACGAGGTAACACTAAACTCCTCCCAGAATCTTTTCCAGTGTTAGCTACTACGAGAGCTACTGGATTGACGAATATTGTCACGTGACTCAAGGCCAGCCTTTTGCCTTCTTCACTTTTCTCTCCTTGCCAAGAAGAAGAAGAAGACGTGGTGGTATCAGGTCTGCCGAAAAAAACCTTAGAGGCACACAGGGAGAAAGAGAGCCGCGAGAGATTCACCAAGTATACCTCTCCACGCTATGGTGCCGCTCTTCCTGTCCTTCTCTACCCAGAAATAAAAAGCACACCTTTTTGTCTTTAATTTCGAACAAAACCTCTGGATGCCCTCTTACCTATATTATATGTATATATACACACATACCAAGATATCCTTTCTATCTTCGCTAGAAGCCCAACCGCAACCAACAAGATTAGTAATGAGTTCAAACAGAAAAGTGTCTTTTGTGTTACGCTTTTTTAAAAACGAAAAAGATTTCAACCTTGGAGGGAGACAGTAGCAATCTTAATGAAGGACATGCTTGTGTTGCATGTACTCTTTCTCCCTCTCTTTCGTGCACACACACACAGACATACGAACACCCATATACTTTATATTATATAAATATTGTTAGTGCTACTACGTGTTTGTGAACAAGGGTAGAAGAGAGTTCATAAATATAATAATTTTAATTTTATGCGTGCACAGCATAGTTATTAAGAAATTATGTGACTAAAAATTATCTGTTTTCTCCAAAGAAATGGTAATCAGGTGTCCGCACATACACACTAGAAAATGCAAAGCACACTCCAACTCAATAAAATTTTATTTTACTTCAAAATAAAAAACGAGCGCGAGCATGACTACTAATTTCCATAAAAACTTATTCCTCCTTTTCATTGTTGTGTCTTTTTTAAATAATTCTTAACGCTTAAAGCTTTGAATGGTGATACGGTCTGCGAAGATAGGTGATAAAAACAGTACTCTACAGCAATGGTCAAGCGTGTGTAGATATTTCTTTTGAATACTTTGTGTGCCGTATCAAAACAAATCTTCCGTGCCATGCTGAATGCTTGTAGGTATCTTACAGACAAAGAGTTTTATCAATTATTATTATTGACAGGTGCGCGCACCAGGAAGCTTTATAGATGAAAGAAGCACCTGTATTTTAAAATGGATGTACATACATGTGGAGGTGTGTTTCCGTACGTATGTTTAACGAATTTTAAAAGAATGTTTTCCGGCGAAACTAATCTGGACTGTTGCTCATTACATGTAATAAAAGAAACGCTCTCTTGTTTGCTATCAGCATGGTTTCTCCCTGATTTAATGGTGAAAATTTTTCTTTAAAAGAAAAAGCAATGAAAAAATCTATTCAGTCTTTGACAAAGGGTGTCTGCAATGTTGCCCACGAGTCGAGATGTAGGCTGTCTCGTCTCGAAAATGTCTCATCCAAAGTGTCTCGTCTTGAAATGATATATGTCGTATATTAGGAGAGTTCTGTCTCCTCTCGTTTTCCATGGGTATTTCTCCGTCTCGTCTCGTCTCGTGGGCAACACAATGGTAGAGAACCTCTAGAAAGTAAACCAATGAACAGCAATTCAATGACATCATGTTTAGTAGAAAATAAAATTGATGAACAGATAAAAATATTCACTCGCGTATTGAGCTTTATTATGATGTTCTTACAATTCTTGATCAATGTCAATGTTGTAAATTGAGTAATGATAATTACATTATATTTTATATTCATCAACTTTCAAAACCAATAATTTATTTAAGATTTAAGTTTGTTACATGTTAATAAACGTAATGAAATTAAATTATCTTTGTTACTTTTTCAAGATATCGAGAAATCTTTTTATAATGTTGGTAATACTGGGTTATTACTTCATACGCCGTATAATTTTATTGAGTATTATATTTTGTTTCCATATTCTATAGATACACCTGTCATAATGCGTTGTTTTATTTTATTTGCTTATGCATTTGTCTTCTTATTTTACATAGAGGGGATTAAGGCTAAACACCTGTTCTTATACTCTGATAGCTTGTGTTGCAAAGTATGAATTTTTGGACAAAATTAAGAAAATGAAAATTATGCCAAGGCAAAATAGAAGAAAGTATAATATCTTCATGGTAGTTGACATCAAATATTAAAGATTGAAATCCAGTGTCCTGAAGTTCAGAAGTCTCATAATCAGATATTCAGTTCCTCGAAATGATATTCGAGGTAATTGTTATCACTCGTCGAGCAGTACAGCCAGTTCTCACGACATGTCTAGTCGAAAAATATTCAAAATATAAATATATAAATTCGAATCAAGGAGCAAGCGGCCATAATTCAGTTGGTAGAGCGTTCACCTTGCATTCGAAAGGTTCTGGAAACGAGGCCATTCTTTATGGGTTTTTCTCACTCATATCAGACTAATGTCGGGATGGTACGTTCAAAATTAGTCCACAGCTGATTTCCTTCCCACAACATCTCCCAGATGAGCACTTCTGTTCAAAATCTTGTCAAGAACAGTAGTCGTAGAGAGACATACTCCATAAATATATATTCCATAAATTATTATAATTAAATAAATAAGGCAACGAGAAATTTCATGTTGGAAACTACTGAAAGCGGAAAAAACGTTGCCGTGGTTCATGTATCTAACAAATTGAAAATTTTAGACTGTGCATGTATACACGATTTGGTCAATTCCAAACTTAAGTGCATGATGTTTCTATAGTGAAATAAGTGATGAAACAATAAGTAGTGCCATTTTTATGTATACAATTCCGACAGAAAACTTTCTCTTAATGACAATTCATCACTGCTGTCCTACTGTACTTAGCCACTCGTGTTGAAATTAAACTAAAGATCCATAGTAAATATTAAACGTAGACCTAAGTGATGATCGGTGTCCTGGCTGGAGGCTACCCTACGACCCGAGAGTCCCTGGGTAAGGTGAACTGAAGACGATTTTTCATTGCCTTGTATCTGATGAAAATTATGTTCTAAGAACGGAATACAGAAACTATTGAAACACTTTTGCCTCCACTGGGTATCAAACCCGAGTCCCCTTGACTATAGATGCCAGGAATGGTTACCACGCACCTATCGCGGACGTACGAACTATATACAAGTTAATTATTCGCTCAAACTAACAAAAGAGAAAATGACATATTTAAAGTAGGGTTTATTGATATGGATTAAGTCGTTGTTTAAAAGTATTGAAGACCAACAGCAAAAATAA
This sequence comes from Lepisma saccharinum, assembly GCA_022664845.1. Classification (NCBI taxonomy): domain Eukaryota; kingdom Metazoa; phylum Arthropoda; class Insecta; order Zygentoma; family Lepismatidae; genus Lepisma; species Lepisma saccharinum. Next base: position 151,890 of record JAGDQP010000451.1, on the reverse strand, counting down.
ACAGATATAATAAATCAATTAATGAAAGAGATATGAAAACACTGCCAAAATAGATTTTCCACTGATAGTATAAAATACGTTTGTTTGCTTATGTTATCCAAAAATAGCAATTAATATTAATGTCCGAGTAAATAATTTGTCTCTTGCTACTGTGGATATAACAACACAATAAACAAACCACAACGAGATACAGTGATTACAATTCTAAAAAAAAAATACTCAAATGGTTTTTCTTTAAAAAAATCTTTTCGTCACGCTGAGCTTGTAACTCTAAAGGCAAAATCAGGTAACCAATCAGACCAGTTTTCAAACTTGCGCTATTCCCAGACATTGTAGGTCACTTCTTTGGGCAGCATGATCGCACAGTATTTATTGCTGGAGTTTGTCTATCAGCGACGTGTGGGATGAGGTCAAAATGGGTGATGGTTTCAAGATTCCTGCTTTTGCTTGAATAAGTCCTTAGAATTAATGGACCCCATCCAAGTTATGCTTAACAGTTACGTTGTAGCCAATTTTCCTTAAATTTCAGTTCAAATGTTGTTTGAGAACTCGAATTTCTAGTAACTTCTGATAGGGAATTGCAGTCTAGACCGGCGGATATACACACACTAAATCAGAAGACCGGAAATTTTCACTCCATTTTTTTTTTTACGAGAATGTGTTTCCGTAGAAAATTATTGAATTTCAATAAAAAAAAAGAGTGGTTTTTAACAAAACTATCTCGTTTTAGATAGAAAGTGTGAAGTTTTCATACGGGATTCCGATGCTCTAAGGACGTAATTTACTCTTGAAAGGTTGATTTTTTATATTTTTAGAGTTTCATAATGCATCATGGGTACAAGTTAAGTTTGTTATTGCCATTTGTTACCGCGAAAAATATAGAAAGATGAAGCCCTAATGTGAAGTTAATTGCTTTAGTTAAACATACCAACAGAAGACCTGAAACTTTTTCTCAATGACAACAATATACAAGAAGACGTTAGGAGTAAGATATACGAGACAAGAATTTTTTGAGCGTTTTCTTAAGTACCTGACGGGACGAAATAGACGTTTTCGAGGACAGTTCCTCGCAATTGCCCGGTAGCACAAGCAATAGAGGGTTGGACCTCCAGCCGGAAGGTAGCATGATCAATTAAGTTTTCTTTCTCTTTTCCATTCATTCTTTTCTTTCTACTCATGAATAATTGCTTCCTTTTCTTCTTTCTACATTTTAAACATTTTATTGGGTTGTTTTCACGATCAAAAGATGAAAATTTCATCTCACAAGGAAACTGTCTCTGCTGGGACACAAGCATGAACCTTCCACAGTGCATTGATGGTGTGTTCAAACGAACACTTCCGTAGTACTACGTTTCGGAATTTAGAGGAACACGAGTTACAGAACTTCAAAATATTCGAAATTTTGTTCTAAACGCTTGAAGGGTAGGTAACACTTCATTCGTATCTGTTGAAGTTATGCACTTCCCATTCACTTTTATATAAAAGGTTACGCTGAAGATAATATGTTATATTGAAGTTATTGATGAAGTTGATGTGTTAATTACTAGCTCTGACCCCTGACAAAGGCGGAGAAATACAGGGTAACCCAAATGAAATTTTCCATCTCGTTAATTTCGTAACCAAATGATTTTAAGGAGGAATCTCAAAATATGCCCCTTTTAATTTCAGGGGAATGTGCCATCTTGGGCAAACATTGCATGCTATTGCATTTTATTGTGGTCTAGTGGCAAAAAATGATTGTTTTTTAAATGGCATCATGACTCAAGTAAGACATCGTATCAATGGTCTTTATGTTCCATTTACAAAAGTAAGTGATCATTTACTAGTTTCTTTGAAAATTTTGCGGGATATTTATTGCCTTTGAAACTCTCATTAAAGTGAAACTTGGTAGGTGAGGTGACGCGAATTTCAGATCAGAATTTCGGAAGGGGAAGCACGTGGATTCGAACCCCGCTGCCACACATCGTGCCTCAGTGGAAGTTAGCAGACAGAGCATCAGTTATGGTACCAACTCAACATTCGTCTGGTGAAATTAATGAAAACTGGAAATTTTCAGGCACGATGTTTAGCAGCGTGGTTCGAACCCACGTGCTTTTCCTTCCCAACACTCTATGCTGATCTGAAATTCGCGGCATTAACGAATTCATCATACGGTTTAGGTTAATTGGATCACAAAGCATGAGATAGCTCGTTTAAATTTATCACTTTGATGTTTCTAGGAGTTCCTTTATACAAATGATGGCAGTTAGAGCGCTGAAAACGTTAAATAGTGTAAAATATTACATCACTTACCAAGTTTCGCTTTATAATATTTGAGAGTTTCAAACGCAATTTCTTGCAAAGTTTTCAAAAAAGAACTAGTAAATAATCACATACTTTTGAAAATAGAACCGAAAGATCATTGATATGATGTCTCACTTAACCAATGTTGTATTTTTTTTTTTAATTTCTTTTTGCCACTAGACCACAATAAAATGGAACAGCATGCAATGCTTGACCACAATGGCACATTTCCCATGCAATTAAAATGGACGACTGTGTTTCGATTCCTCTTTAAAATCAGTTGGTTACGAAAATAACGAGATGGAAAGTTTCCTTTAGGTCACCCTGCATTTATATAATATTCACATTAGGCAGAGATCAAAGCGATTAATTAACACGTCAACTTGATCAATAATTTTAATCTAACATTTTAATTATTTTCAGCACAACCTTTTATATAAAAGTGAATGGGACATGCATAACTTCAACACATATGTATGAAGTGCAGAGAGAGAGAGATGAAGAGTGAAAGATGTTACCTACCCTGCAGGGGCTCATAACAAGGTTTCGAAAACTTTGAAGTCCTGTAACTCGTGTTCCTCTAAATTCCGAAACGTGTTACTACAGAAATGTTCATTTGAACACATCATCTATGCACTGTGGAACTTTCATGCTGATTTTTGTGTCCCATCGGAGACAGTTTCCTTGTCAGTAGATAAACATTCGTCTAAAAAAGATTGCATTTTCATCGAAAAGAGCTACCATAGGTCCCATCTTTCTTCGAGCGGAAATTTCTCATCTTTTCTGTGATATACAGACTAAAATCCATTCTAAACGAGTGATCGCTTTTTTCACTCTCTTAAGATTAAGTAATTCCGCTCAATTCGAACTAATTTTGCTCTTCCGAATTTTGTATGTAGTGTGGTCTTTTGCGAGGAAAGAAAGTGTGATCTTTTGCTAGGAATGATTAATGCATTTGATCTAGTACGAGTATATAGAAAATATTACTTTGTTAATGGACAAGGAAAAAGATAAGTGGAAAAACTCCCAACCATTCAATAAGAGAAAATTCACTTCTTGCCCTCATATGAAACAATTAACTGCAGCTCAGTTGTATCCGTTGTGTTACGAGGACGAACGTTAGATATTTTTATGGAATTGATAAATCTTTAAAGTCTGTCAGAATACAGTAAATCAAGAGCACAACACACAGTTGGAGTCATAAATGGAACTTCGTTTCTTCCCATGTTAATTCTAAAGATCAATTGTCCTTGACTCACTTAACCACAAGTATGCACGATGTGTATACAAAATATAAACTTCATTCCAAATTTACAGATCATTTCAACACACAGGCTGAACACCATATCGTTTTTAATACTTTCTAATACCTAACATTTTAATGTATATTCTTTTTTCTTCATAATGCTTGAAACAAGTCAACATTACACATATTCAGAAGAAAGTGAAAAATGTCATACGAATTTCTACAAGAATATTTCTTTAATATTTCTCTGCCTCAAGGAATCCAGAGAAATCTCAGCCACAATTCTTGAGATATAAAGTTAGATAGAATCCAGGGTCTTCCGATTGCAACACAAGAGTTCCTCTGAGTCGTTCACCTTCCGTAGAAATTGTTAGAACATCTGCGTAATAGTTTTCTACACGAAGCAAATCCTGGAATGTTATACAACCCCCAATTACAAAACGCTTTTGGGGCGGCCTAATCTATAGGGACTTTAAAGAAAGGCAATATATTGCAGCCAGAAACAACAAAACAATTATTATGTTTGTTTAACATAAATCTAGTTATCAAATTTTTTGTCTCGTCATCCCCCTTCCCTTCCCTTCTCTTCCCTTCCCTTCCCTTCCCTTCCCTTCCCTTCCCTTCCCTTCCCTTCCCTTCCCTTCCCTTCCCTTCCCTTCCCTTCTCTCTCTCTCTCTCTCTTGCTCTGCATGTGTGTGAAAATATTAAATATTATTGAACCTGATTCTTTATATGCCCGGGGAAGAACTGCAGCTGTGAACAAATCTTACTTAACGGATGAAAACTTACTTATGTATTAAACATTGGCCACAATATATTTAAGTTTTGCCACCACATCTGTTTGATTGGCGACCACAAAAACTGTCCGAATGTAGAGGTTTCCATCATAGAAAAACTAAATTGATCGATTACAGGTTTAATACTAAAACTATGAAATTCTTCAGCCTTGCATAAATTCGTAGGTGACGAACATGAAACCCCTCGTCGATAGAAAGTAGACTAGTAGTAAATGAATTACGTCAATTTCTTTCTCCAAACAAAATGCCTTGTAATACTCTCAGTCGGTGAATACACAACTTCTAACCACATTTTTCTTCCCTTCTGTTGGTTATTAGAGTTTCACATCACTTCACTAATACATAAGATTCTCTGCTGAAGAATGTTGAGTGAAAATACTTGTTTTATCTGAAATTATGCATAAAATACGTCCACAGTCTAACTACTTGTCTTTGGACAGAGAGAATGTTGGTTACCATGAGAACATAGGATACGAGACGGCATAGAAAAGTAGTCCCATTCAACATTTCAATGTTTACATCAGATCTAAACTTGATCAATTACATATAATTGAGTGTTCTAACTTGTCCAAATTTACACGCTTATACAGACCTACTTAAAAAGATTAATTAATCAACATGATTTTTTTTGCCAAATAAGGGCATTACTGGTATTTGATACACTGGAATATACTATCTTTACTTTTTCTTATGTCATATAAGAACGTTGCATCAAGATATGCATGGAATTTCAATGAAGTGGTTCTCCATCATGCTGAGTAAAATCATGTTAGGTTGATATTCTTGCAGATGACGAACAACAAACAACTAGTATACAACCAGATACACATTTGCTTTGATGGTGTCTTCACTGAAAAAGAACGGTCCGAAAACTACTTGACTGTGCCTGAGCCAACATCAAATATTCATTCTTCAACTGCCTTTTTCGGTCTCCACCTCGACTCTTGGAGTCTCTGACTAAAAAATCCATACATCATATTTATTCACTATGTCACTGATGCTGAACGTTGATTAAAAGAATGTTTTAGGATGCTATTGACTTCCTCAAAGCGAGAGTAGACATCACTTGTTGCCGACTAACCCCAAAATCATACACTTCAGCAGGAAATGAACTGAAATTAATATATTAGACAAGATCGTCATAATAATTCTTACACAGTATGGACTAGAACTATTGGGCTGTGTAAACGATTTACAGAGTAGAAGAAAGTAATCCAATTTTCTTTTATTAACTTTATTTCTTTTATTAGCTACTCGTAACATATTGTGAAACTAAAGGTAAAGGTAAGGCTATTATCGTGTACGGCGTGTGGGGGATGTAGAAGTAGCGATCCACATATTCTAAACCTACAACACGAATTGAGGTGGGGTGGTCAGTCCCACGTTCGATCGCCTTTACCTTTCCAAAGTATGCAGGAGTACCAAGGACACTTTGGTACTCAGTTTTATAGGAGGCTGAGTGCACCTCAGAGCGCCAGAAATGGGAACATTGAGAGAAGTTTCCAGTAAACCTGGGCTACCCGATTCGTAGGCAGACGCGCTACCGCCTGAGCCAGGGTGACTCCTACTATCACAACCTGAAAATTTGTAGCTCCATTCTTATATATTGTGACAAATTCTTAAATTAAACCATTGAGTTTCCTAAATAACCTTTCAATTAATAATTAAATATATATATTTTTTCGTCAACTGCGAAAACGAATAACATATTGTTAATTATTGTCTTTGTAGGTGAACAAATTACTTATTATTTTGTTCTTGTTTTAATACGTTCTGAGTATTGAGTAAATATTTCCATATTTAATATTTTATCCAATAAGTATGTTCCATTCAACATGGTTTGTTGTATATAAACACCTTTTAATTTCATTTTTCTTTTTGTGTTATTAGTAATATTCGTTTCGTTTTCAGGTTTAATTCAGGTATCTGAACTTTTTAAATTAGGTAACAAGTTTTCTAATTTGGATTATACGCCATATATTTGTTTTCCATTCCATACATATTAGGAGTAGTATTTTTTGCAATATACAGTGTGTCTACAAAAACACTCAGTGATTTGATTTGGTTAAAATGAAAACCGTTTGGAATTTTGTGTTCATGTTTTGGTTAAAGGTACATCAACACATAAAGTTTAATGTGGTACATGTTCCTTACAGGCACTCGATGTGTGCCCCACGTGTTAAGTGGCAAACATCAATACGATAACCTAGCTTACTCCACACTCTCTTAAGCATATACGGCGTGATTGTGTTGATAGCTTCTGTGATTCGTTTCTGAAGAATTTCCATAGTTAGGGGTAGTGGTAGTACACTATCTCTTTGACATACCCCCAGAGGAAGGTAGTTTAACATCAAATTTGCGCCTGAACGCATGTTGTACAGACAGAACACTCTCTATTGTGTGAAATTCCAAAACACACCAGCTGTTTGGCGAACGCCACCTTGAATTTACTGCCCTCTAGCGGTACACGGAATGAATGTTAGAACATGTAGGGAAGAAACGAAAATGTTTTGAGTTAATATATTCTCTGACACCTTATTTACAAAGATATTGCAAAAAGTTCTCATTTTGTAATCAATCAAAATCACGGAGTGTTTTTGTGGACACACTGTATAATTCTTACATGAAAGTGAATATTAAAGAAAAAAAAAACTTTGATTGAATATGCAATTAAGACATAACATCAGAAAATCCCAACTCCGTCCAATTTCGGCAACTCTCCTTTATATGATCGAATAATACCTTGCAGCATTTGAACTTCCTTTCCTCCTCTCTATCTACTTCATTTTATTTCTATGGACACATTAATAGATCAACAGGTTTTCGAGTTCAGATTCAACCTAGTTGCTGCGAATTGAAATAGATTTATCTATTATCTACTCCATTCTTATCTGATATCAGTGTAAGGTCAGGGACTATTCCAGCGCCAGCCAGCAGCATTTCCCTTGCACGGCTGTGGAGGCTACTGCTACCACAACGTAGAGCAAATCTATCTGGAACCTATTACAGGACTTCCGAAGTTTCTACAATCTCGGGTAGAGCTCTCCCATTTACCAGAAATGCAGCGAAACAAAAATGTAGAGGCACTGTTCGAAGGGAGAGATAAAGAGATAGAGACAAAATAAAATCGAAAGGTAATTTTTTTCGTTATTATTATTATTACATAACATCGACCCCAACGAGCCAAAGCTCAAATAAAGGGGCAATACATTGTAATTTACACACACATTAGATGGCATTGAACATTGAATAAAATATATATTTTATTCTTACTTATGAGAACAAAAATGTTTTTCATAATACACAATATTTAATCTACTCTACACATAATCTTATCAAGAAAATAATTTTTAAATTGTATTATTACTAAAATTGTATTTTATCTTGTTTCCTACATTTTCCCCTATACCTAACCTATTCCTACAACCTATTATCTATAGATAAAATGTCTGCTAGGTTATCATAAATGTAAACAGGCTAGGAGCTAAGACTTGAGATTTGTATCCCTGTAGTGTTGTTTAACCAGCCTTTTGAACATAGAAATATTTGATGTTTGTCGAATTAACAGGGGAAGTTCATTTAACGTTCTAATTATGAACGCACCTATACAGGACGTAGCTATATAAATTAAGAATATGACTATCGCGAAAACGGGTGGACCATGTTTCTCAGAAGGAACGGTGTGAAGACCTCAGCTTCCATATATGGATAGCCTTAGATTATTTGCAGAAAACATGACAGATGCATTGAAGGACAAAGCAAGTATCAGTTATTCCTTCCTCAACGTATACATGACAGGAAAACTTCTAGTAAAAAGTTAAAATTGACTTAAAACATGTTAAAATTATGAGTTCAGATGAACATGTCTCGTAGCAACTTGTGCCATCTTGTAATATTTGTTCCTATTTTGCAAGAAAGAAAGAGAGACAAACAGACAGAGAGAGAGAGAGATAGAGAGAGAGAAAGAGAGAAATATTTCATGTCTTGAAGTCTGCATAAAAGAACTGTCACTTGAAATTAATTAATTGCATGTATTGTTCACTGCATTCATTTTACCTGCATTATGTAAATATTGTAATGTGGGAACGACATGATTTTCTTGTTCAGTTTAATCACATTATCTATATATGTCATGTATCATATTGTAAATCACTCTTCATCGACGTCACTAGAAAGATGCGACAAAGCACAACGAACGCAAATCTTAAGATCTAGAGCATCATATTAAGTAGATAATAATTAGGATCATGATGCCTGCAGATTTCCTGATAAACAAGCTTTTTTTTGGTTTGACATAAATCTAATTTTATTTATGACCACTTGTCAATTCATTCTTCCAACTGTTATACATTGCTAAGACTGGCTTGATTTTTACGTATATGACTTGCTGACTTTTAAGAACAAAGAAAAACTTGTAAAACAAAATTAAAAAAAAGATCTAAATGTTTTAAATATATGTGCAACATTAAATGATCGAATTTTCTGGTTTTTGGTGAATTGTATGGTCTTACTCCGAATCTGACTGGAAATTATCAATACATATGCCATCTCTCACATAATTATACCCACGCCGTCTTTAATCTTCTATGGATTTCAGTGAATTTCACTCCTACATTACTCAAATGGAAAATGAATGAAGATATTTTCTCTTCTCTCACGGACGCGCCTAACGTAGTAGCCATCTTTAACTGTAACGATGACGTCACAATATGGTTCTGTGAAACAAGATACGAGTCCTAATTTCTATATTGAAGAGCGATATCAGTAGCCAACCCAAGAGCGATTGATATATTATTTTAATATCGAACGTTGCGTATCAAAAAATCATTAACATTGACATTGAACATGGTTGACAGTTGAGCACCACTAATCCGAATTAATTCCAACCTCTTATTCAATTGTATTGTTAGTAAAGCCTTCAGGAATCTTGTATTTGTAATGGGACTAAGAAGGACTTTTCAAATATCATGAAGAACGGTAGTTCTTCGAGTGACGCTGACAAATGAGTCTGTTAGTGGCACTCTATGTACACAGCTAGTTTCATATCTAGCGAACTATAAACCCGATTTTGATGCTTGAACTTGCATTTGAAAGCTTTTGCCATACTAAAACACACAAAAATTTGGTCGATAGGACCTCCCTGCCCCCCCCCCTTCCCTAGGGCGTTGCGAAAAAAAAATCGAAATTTCAAGTTTGTGATAGAACTGATCCCAGACCAGGTCGAAACTTGCGGAATCTTAATCTACGCATCAATGCCTTTCAAACGGTGTATCACACGTCAAAATCGGTGAAGGGGTTCAAAACTTACGACTTTTTTTTTAGCCGAATCACAAAATTTTCACAAATAATAAAAGAGTGTGTCTGTCATTTTGTGTGTCTTTTTGTTTTAGCCCCAAATGTAAATCGGCAAACATCAAACCATAATTTAAAAATCATTTTCCTTAAATTTACTAGATTGAGAAATGTATATGAAACATATTGGATGCATTTATTATTATTTCCTACATGGACAGAACCTTCAAACTGAAATCTTCCCTGCGAAATATGGGCAACTTATCAATGCAGGAAAAATGAAAATTAAAATAAATATATTTTAAAAATAATTCTTAAATTTCAGTTTAGCTATTAACTTGAAAGTCTTATTTCCGCACAATGTTTTATTTGTGAATTTTCTACAAGAGGGTGGAATTTCACCAAGGCAAAAAAAGCACATTATACGTTGACGTATGTCAACAAAATTCATTAATTTTCTATCACTTGTATATTTTTAACCTTGGCCTACACAGAGTAGGAAAGGTAAAAGAAAGAAAGAAAACGGAACTTGAAACTGGCAAAACACTATGTCCCTATATCAGTATCGTTCAAAGGTTTACCGTTCCTCACTTTTTGAATAGAGCAACAGTACTAATACAAAAAAGAAAACGAAAAAACGCACACTATGTCAATGAAATGAGCGCTATATATTGTATATTTGTAACCTTTAAGGGAACATAAAAGCAACGAGATAAAGAAGAAAAAATAATTAAAAACCTTTGTAAAACACAATGTTCTTAAACAATTAGTACCGAGAAGTAAAAAATAATTTAATTTACGCATGACTAGAAAAGAAAGCATGGAGCGCTCTCATATACAGTCACTCTCATATAAATTCTTCAATTGGCGCGCCCCATCCTTTTCTTCTTTGTCATGCATTTACAAAATTATTTTTTTTAGTTTTTCGTACGAATAGTTTTGGAAAATTATGTTTTAAAAAAAGTTTTTAATAATTTTATACAGTTTAGTCGGTGTTCGGATACTTTTTCTCAAGCTGCTCTTGTCACCCAAATCCTAAAGTGTTCTACAACCAGTCAAACGTAACATCGCTGCGGGCTAGTATTTATTTCAGGATAAAGAAAGTTTTTACCTTAAAAAAATGTTTTTATAGAAATATATGAAAGTAACATTGGAATATTGTATTGTCATTTGTACTGTGCAAAATTTCATCATTGTATGACGTCAGGAAATGAGTTAAATTAACGTTTGCAAGATTTGAGAACACTATAAACTAATGTGAATTATTAAAGAAAAGTATGTAAAAGAAAATAATAAAAAAACACTTTTTAAAGATATGCCTTTCTTAACCAATTCGTTCTAAAAAGTAAAAAAAAAAATTGTTTATGCATGGCTAAAAATAAAAAATCCCTTTCGGTAGGCCTACAGGCTGAGGTAGATCTCGAAGTTTCTTTTATTTTCAAAAATTCAAATATCGCCTTATATGAGAGCTATCGAGAAACTATTTATTGTTTTGTAGATTATTCATCAAGAGCTGTTCAACGATATATATATATATATATATATATATATATATATATATATATACTCACTTTGTTTCGCTTGGAGCGCTGTCCCCAGACCCCCGTAGAGGGTTCCCCCTCCCAACTTCAGTGCTTTTGAGAGGATGCGCCTCCTTTATCTTAACCAAAATCTTACTGCAGCACTACACCACCATGGTATCTATCTGTAACCTCCCACGGAGGGCTGCGCCTTCAAAAGGAAGGTTTGCCCCATTTATTGTAACCTACTCTTGTTCATACACCTTCAAAGAAAATTTCGTTTCTCTACCTTCAATGATTTGGAAATTTTTTGTGGGGGTGGATATTTTGGATCCAAGTTGACGACTTTTTGAAAGTTTTCTCATATTGTCGTGACCTACTTGTGATGGTACAACTTCAAGTAAAATTTCATTTATCCAGCTCAAATGGTGTGCAAAATGGGATTTTGGGCGGTCATTTTGGATCCAAGGTGGCGACTTTTCCCAAATGTTCTAATATTTCAATAAACTACTCGTCATAACGCACCTTTATGCAAAATTTCGTATCTCTAGCTCAAACGGTGTAGAAAATGTTTTTAAGTCCGCCATTTTGGATCCAAGATGGCGTCTTTGGATACATCATGTAATATTTTAGTAACATACAAATGATAATGTATAGTGTTACCAAATTTGATATTTCTAGCTGCAGCCGTTTGGGCTGTGTATTCTATACAACAATGGGTTCAGCGGCCATTTTGAATCCAAGATGGCGACTTTTTCAACATTTCGTAATATTTTCTTGAACTACTAGTGACAATACACCTTTATGTCAAATTTCGTATCTCTAGCTTAAACGATATGGAAAATAGATTTCTTACTTCAGCCATTTTGGATCCAAGATGGCGTCTTTGAACTCATTAGGTAACATTTTCGTGATCAAAATGTGATGTTGTACCTTTATGCCAAATTTGATTTCAATAGCATCAGCGGTTTAGGCTGTGTATTCTATACAACAATGGGTTCGGCGGCCATTTTGGATCCAAGATGGCGACCGATTTTGCTCATTAACGAACTTAACCGAGCTATTAAGCCTAGAAACAACATATAAAAATTTGGTTCAAATAACTTCAAAATTATGGTCGCTAGCGTGTTAATATATATATATATATATATAATACATAATAAATCACAGCCATATTCAATCCACTAGTGGTCTACTGCTCCCACGCTGACCAGACGGGTTGGGAGAGGAGAGCCGAAGCTCTCACTGTGATCGCCACTGTCTTTTATTCACAGCAACTCCCCAATTGTCCTCACGATGCTGGGTCAACACCGAAATATTTGAGCCCCCATCGGGAATCGAACCCGGGACCGCTCGCACTGAAGTCGAGCGCGCTACCGACTAGGCTACGCAGGAGCTCATATATATATATATATATAT
>JAGDQP010000451.1:102643-138933 GCA_022664845.1 Lepisma saccharinum | reverse complement strand
ACACACACTTTCATATCGTATCGATCTCAATAGGTATATTTTTCTTCGAAATCTACCTAAAAAGCGTGGGGCGCTCGCGCTCTCATATACAGAATAATAATAATTAATAATAATAATAATAATAATAATAATAATAATTTGCGATATATCGTAGAAACTTCTGTTCAAACGAAAACGAAGTAAATCTCTCCTAATTTTCCCAAGCAATTTCCTTTTCTTCTTCTTTATCTTATTTTGAAAATGGACTAAAAGTCTTCACTGAATGAAGGAAAAAAAGCCCTGAAATTCCAGGAAAACAAAAAATGAAAAATTGCCAACCAGGATCTATTAAAAGAGGCTAATTTTTAAGTACCACAAAAAGAACTAGACGAAACATATACCAAACCATACATGTTTTGAAGGGGCAGCACGCGCGGTCTGACGTAGAAAAAGAAGCACCAAAGGTTTTTGACTTCCGAAATATTATCGACAAAACAGCAATGGCAGGAGGAAGAAGACCATTTAGAGGGGAAGAAATGTTCTTTTGTATTTGCCGACAAACTTTTTCTCTTTGCTAGGGAGAAAGTCCTGTTTGGAGTTAAGCACGTCACACAAAAGCCACGCCCTTTGCACAAATCTTTCTTGCGCTCCCAAGAAGAGTACTACGGACTTCTTTTTTTTAACCTTATTTTCTACTTTGGCCAACAGAGGGCGGAGAAAGACAAGAAATATTTCACTCGACGTCATGAAGAGGTGACTGAAAAAACATTATCCCAGGAGCAGACCCAAACACAAAACAATAACAAAAGTTTTTAAAAACGTATTTAGAAGTTTTCTTTTCTACCTGTCGAAGGCCGGGGTAACGAGTTTTTATCTTTTCTTCTTTTTTTTTCCAGTTTTAGTGTTTGTTAATGTGCGTGTGTACTTATGATGATGTTCTTTTTTGCAATCCGGTGGAAGAGTTAGGTCTGCAATTCTGGACGATGGGACCTTCACCTGCCATGCTTTTAACAAAGGCACTTAGTCATAACACATCTTTGCTTTTGTTATATGTCATATTTAATGGTGTTTAGGCTTGTGCAACAATGGAAGGTAGGGTATGCATATATTCTACGTACTTATCCTATGTTATTTCTTAATCTCGAGAAGAGGCGCACGCATTCATTTTCTTCTCCAGTCCTGCCACTTATTACGAAAAGAAAAAGCGGGAAACGAAAGTGAGACACAACTTTATGTAGAGTGTAGGCATTAACTAAGAAATACTTGTCAATTAAACATGTAACATGAACTGTATATTTATATAATTCATGTTTTCTAATTCACATGTTTTATCTCCTTAAATGTATCGATATCGTAATGTTCCTTTGATTTCCTTATGGTAGAGACAATTGATATACGGGAGTGGATTTTAGACCTCAACCTTTTATTATAAAAGATGGTAACGTTAACAAAATTACCATCCCGTAGGAATCCAATTTACAGAATTTAAGATAGAAGGATGGCTTCTATAGACTTCTTCTTCTTCTTTGGGTGATTGGTAGGGGGATCAGGAATGAAGGATAGCACCGGTTGCGTAGCCAACCTGGGTGCCAGGAGTTTATACCAGTTGCGTAGCCAACTGAGTGTAGGCCTGTTTAGGTACGGGTTAAGTACATACCAATTGCGTAGCCAACTGAGTATGCACAGGGGTGGAATGGAGGGTATACGCGGGTACACGCCGTGTACCCACCTAATAGTATAAATCACAGCGTGTACCCACCTCAGTGCATAAATATAAAGGAACGTGTTCCCAAATCCGGATTTTTATTGAGCAGCGTGTACCCCCCAAAAATCTTACCATTCCAGCCCTGAGTATGCAGGATGACACCAGATGCGTAGCCAACTGAGTGTTGGGTGTTTGTACCAGATGTAGCCAACTGACAGTGAGTACGGATAGAAGTTTGGTTAAGGTTAGAGTACACACCAGATGCGTAGCCAACTGAGTGTGCAGGAAGGTACCAGATGCGTAGCCAACTGAGTATCAAGGAGTGTTCCAGATGCGTAGCCAACTGAGAACGGAGGAATGAGAGGCGCTGACCACCCGGGAGCGAGTGATGCCTCTTGCCTTGCATTGGTCCATTTTATAGGTGATTTTGGGGGGGGTCTTCATTCTCCTCCTTGGTGACTTTAGCTCCATCTGATGTTTACTTGTAGAGTTGACTGTTGTCTGCACTTATTTATGTGTCACTACTTGTTTACATCATTTCTACACATGTTTGTCACAGAAACATGATTGATTTCTTTACGTAATATCCACGTGTTCAGAATATAAGCGGGATATTGCAAGATAATAATTATATTTTGAAAGAGCAATTGGACCAGCGGTTCCAACTCGACCATTTCCAATTATCATAAGATTTTACACACAGTTTTCTAAACGTACAACAAACGGCACATACAATTCTCATTCATTCAAAAACGGCATCTCATTCTTTCAAAAAAAAAAAAAAATCCTTGTGAAGATAAGGGTGTCCAACCGCATTAACTGAAGTAACAGACTTTCTCCTAACATTGATTATTTTGCAAATAATAGTCATTGTACGCGTAGCTTTCTTCTAATTTTAGTTTAATATATAAAGCAATAAAATGTGAAAGTTTGTATTAAAATATTATTCCATCCTCTTTTCCACAGAAGAAAGTCACACACAAATACGAAGTATGAAAATTGTACAATGGGAAGCTGTAGTGACAGAAAATTCACAGTATCCGGTTTGTGTATATTGGATGATCTTTCATATTTTCCTCATAACCTTTTATCCTCACAATAAACAGTTTCATAACAAAAAAATCATACATTTATTAATATAGATACATGACTTGTACATCCTACGTTCCCGCTTAGGATAGAAATGTTTATATTCTTGTTATCGTGTTTTCTTTATGTCATTGCTTACATTGTATATTTCTGGACTGTAGTTTGTTTCACAGTCGATCTTTTAATTTCCAGTTTTAGGATCGTAGATGAGGAGTTCTGTGGAAGAACGGCTTAACCTGGGTTAATCCTTTTTCCATTTCATGGCTTATTAACTGTATTAGACCTCCAACATATAAGGTAAACGCACCAGTAATGGACAGTGTACAAGTAATGGCCACTTGAAAAGGAAAGTTGTAAAATACTATTTTGCTAAGGGCGGTAATCATTTCACACACATGGGAAAATTTAATATAGTATATTCTGATGCCACTGAATATTATTTGCTCGTCATTGGTTTCATCTGATATTTCTGACATTATGTTCAAGTTAGGTCCATGGTTGCACCTACTCTTCCATGCATTCTGTTAAGCAAGTGATTAAGGTGAGAGCTTTCGTTTCTTATTCATGTAATTACAATAATTATTACTTTTGTTGTTCTGCACTATTATGTATTACGAAATGCCTTGGTTTCGAGTATTTAATGACCAAACCAATTATAACTTGGATCTGTTATCCAAAGCAAGGGGTGTCCATTATCGGTACGACAAAGTCAGTTTTTGTCCATATATGGATACGCACTATTCATTACTGGGTTGAAATCAAAATCCTTGATTGATTGAGTTGTTATTAACGTCCTACACGAGCTGGTGAGCATTTAAGGACAAAACTTACAGTTTTGGTAAAGTGCGCTCCGAACCATTCCGTTCAATAGTTCTCAGGGGAAATTGAACTCATGAACACGCGCAAAGAAAATGAACGCGCTAAACTCTCCGCAGCTCCGAGGGCGAAATCATAATGCTGTTGGTTGTTTCAT
Source organism: Lepisma saccharinum (assembly GCA_022664845.1). Classification (NCBI taxonomy): domain Eukaryota; kingdom Metazoa; phylum Arthropoda; class Insecta; order Zygentoma; family Lepismatidae; genus Lepisma; species Lepisma saccharinum. The sequence continues at coordinate 135,187 of JAGDQP010000451.1, read as the reverse complement.
TTCAACTTGCGAAAGATTATTTACTCTTCATGACCATAAGTTTGCCAGGAAATTTTTTGGTCCCATTTTTTCAATGATGGACGCGGGGATGTCCATTAATGAAATGATTTTTTTTTAATATTGGACGCTATTCATGGCAAGTTAGAATCTGCATTTTTATGGCCACAAGGAATCTATGGCTGAGGCCGGGATAGAGTAGGGAAGGAAGCAGGAAGAAGTCGGACAAGCCTAAGTTGAAGATGCCATTAGGGCATTTGCCTGTTATGAGCGAGGAAAAAATGTTAAGACCTCAGTAAGGATGGTCGATAACTGTTTTCGAACCCAGGACCTTCGGAAGGATCACTCAGTGCAATTCCATGAAACAATCCGATAATCGAAGAACAGCATTATTATATTCGAAACATCAGAACGATTATTTTAATTATTTTGAGTTATACAGTATGTCTATTACTGGGTGTCCATTACTGGAATCTCCAGGCTTTTCCATGTCCATCACTGGTACAAAAAGAATGTTAATCAAATAACGTGATTTTCTCTCAAATATTGTATGTTGATGAAAGTAATGGGTAGAAATCACTCGAAGATAGCATCGAGAATGTGTAATATTCTCATTGGAGCAATACATTTAAACTGTATTTTAGTTAAAAATTATAACGGTGAAAAGTGTACTTAAAGTGTCCATTACTGGTCCGTTTCCCTTATATTAGCTGATTTGGCTGCTCACTGGTTTTTCGTTCCCTTACTCCCACCTCTGCAGGCTGTCGAACAGAAAACACTTGGATAGCCATTTCCAATGATTAGAAAGGAAGGATTTTCATATTTGCCCACTTGAAGGTAGTCAACCTTTCGGGGGTTGTCAATCTTTTAATGCGGAAGTTGATCCTTCTAGGTCCTAAGGAATGTATGTACAAAATTTCGTTCGAATTCATTAAGAGGTGTAGAATTGTATAGCGTTCAAACAAACATACAAACACCCTGATAGTAAATTTTATATACAGCGTAAAAGTGTAAAAAAAATAGGAGACTGCAAGAGGGTGAAAGAAAAAAACGCTGCCGCGTAAACTATTCTTCCATCGAATTACTAGTATTCCACAGGTGCGAAGATACTTTGAACGGTGTGGAAGTCTTTGCAGAACTTCAATTTTATTGACTGGTAACACTGACATCTTAGATGTTTTAGTGGGTGGGGACCATCGCCTAACTGCTTTCGTACGGTGTCGAAGAGTATTCATATCAGTTTGATGAAGATACGTGAAACAGTATAGAAATTCTTGCAGAAGATTTGAAAAACTTCATTTGCAATTAAGTTTGGCAACACTTACAACTAGTGTACATGGAGGGGTACTGTCCCCTACTGTTGTATGTGTATCATCTAGAAAAATAATCTTACAAACTTTGGTCCAGATCCGTTAAACAGTATAGAAACTATTGTGATATTATATTTTATCATAAAGTGACAATACTGCCACTGGATGTGCGTGAGAATCTGGAAACTCTGACAGTCGTTTTTCTGGGATTCCCAAGAACATTTGTTCCAAGTTTGGTGTAGATACGCCGTCTAGAAATTCCTCCTATGAAAAGCGGCTCATTAAGTTCTGTCATTAATTATTTTATTATATTAACATCAAGGATTAATATTGCTCCCTGTGGTTCACGCAATGCCTTGCTAGAGATATTAGCTACATTTTTTCACATTATGTCAAAACCCCTACAGGCACAGAAAATTTGGTAAAATCACATGTAAAACTTTCGAACCTCTTTTTCTTAGAACTGCTTTTTCGAGTTAAGCCGTGCATCCACAGAACTTCTCGACTGCTTATATCACATTATTATTACATTAAACATTTCTGTACTATTGGAGAAATATTAGTGGTTATTGTTTGAACCATTTACTTATATGAAGGTTAAAATACAAACTAAAATTCCTTTATTTTTCTCGATTAACAACACTATAACATAGACAAAATATTATTCGTAAATTGTTCTGTACCCAGGCATGTTAAGGCACGATCTATTTTTTCTTTAGTCTTAAAGACCTGACCACGGGGTTCGAACCAATACCACTTTCCTTTTTGTATAATAAGAAAAAATATTGAAGCTAAAAAAATGCATCCACTAGTGCACTTTTTGTACCTTTTCTTCTCCGATTTTTATAGACAGCTCATTACCAAATTACGCGCATTGATAGTGACAAGGCTTGAAATGTTTGTGACTGTTGATAGGTCGTAAATTTACCATGGTAACGATACTTTGGCTAATACACATTTTAACAGAACGGCTCGACCTATTCCAAATTTTGAATGCTGTTACTGCGAGCAACCCTCAACATTCATTCATTACACCGAGCATCCATAGCAGAATGCAACTTATTATCGTTTCCACGGTAGCAAGATTCATTTCTTAGAAGCCGTATTCGCGCATCGTGTGAGAACGGTACAGTAACACTAAATGAGCTTTTTATGATTAGATCATAACTCTACCCTTACAGCATTAACCATATTAGAAAGTTGTACGAATATATGTAACATTTGCACGGTAATGAGACTCAATTATTAAGCACATATTCATGCTTCATGTGAAAACCGCTGTATCGATTTCAACCAAACTTTTTATGTTGATAGTGGGGACCATGTTAAATGATTCAGCCATGTTTCAGTTAACGTTTCCGTAGCGACTAGATTTGTTTTAACAAATTCTACATGATGAAGTCTTTCATTATGAGGTCACTTCTGCCTTTTTCGGTCAAGTACACCTTCAAAGTTTTTAGATCAACACTAACCAAATTTTGTACATTAATAGTCGTCGGGGTGAACCTATATTATACAAGTACTTTTGGGGTGAACAAGGTCTAAAAGGGTTTTCCATACTACCTGTTTATGTCCTTCAGGATTAGTATTCTATAATGTCTGCCATTACACTTTCGACCAAGTTTGTAGAGGATTTTTGCGGGTAGCATTTACGCCGAACTTCGTCATTCGAAACTACTCTAGGTGGTTATGGAACAATGACTAAACTATTGCGGCTCAGTGGCCGGTTGGATGTATTGTTAAGAAAAGTCGAACAAAGAGTCGAACAAATTATGGCAGTTACAGCGCTCACAATGAATAAATAGTGTTACTAAGTTTATATTATAATATTTAAGAGTTCCACACTCAATTTTTCGCAAACTCTTCAAGGAAAATAGTACAAGATCACGTGTTTTTTTATATAGAATCGAAATACCAATCACGTGATGTGACACTTGACCAATGATGTTATTTAAAACATTTTCACGTTTTATCCCTAGATAGCAAAAAATGGGGCAGTGCTTTATCACAGTGGTGCATCTCCCCTTGAAATTAAAGGTAACTCGCGTCGGTATGCTTCCTAGAAATCATTTAGTTACAAAATCAACGGGATGGAAAGTCTCCGTTGGGTCACCCTGTATTTATATAATATTCGAATTTGGCAGGGATCAGTCAATTAATTAATTTAATAAATAACTTTAATTTAACGTACAAATTATCTTCAGCGTTTCATATGGAAATAAAAGGGAAATACCTTCCACGCATATGTATAAAGTGTTGCCTACCTACAGGAGTTCAGAGTAAAATTTTTACAAACTTTGAAGTCCTGTAATTTGTGTTCCGCCAAATTCCGACACGTAGTATCAGAGCAGTGTTTATTGGAACATATCATCAATGCACTGTTGAAGTTTCATGATGATTTGCTATTTCCAGCGGAGACAGTTCCCTTGTAAGTTCTACAAAAAATCAGACGATAATAGAGTTCTTTCTCGCATCATTTATCGCCTCGCATGAAACACTAACGGGTAGGTTCTTTCAGCATGATTACCTTCTCCTAACCTTCAACTCAAGCATTCAGCCTTTATTTTAAAACCATTTCTATAATTCTTCAGTTTGTTATGCAACATGGAGATATGTGAATTGCAATAATAGCAAAGGATAAATATTCTTCCTCGGAATTCAATAATACTTAACGGATACATTTATCAATTCAATAGAAATGGAATTTAAAAAATAATATGGTTAAAACCTTGAGAATAGTTCTCTCTGCTGTCTTGAAAATTTAGCAAGAATCCTTGTCAAGTTATATTTGCAAGCATTGATTATCTATTGGTGTATTATTATACTAACTACTACATATATCCACCAGTTGGTGCAAATGTCAAAAGTATTTGTAAGTATCCCATGAAATACGGGCATCAACTACTGATGTTGAGACCAGCAAAACTTAGATTTGAGAACACACAGTATTTTTAACTTACTACAAGAAACGTGGCCTGCTAATGTGTACATTCGTCCAAGACATAGCCTACGGTCTTACAATGATCAGATGAAGAATCCATGCAAACTTTGCTGCAGACTTTTCCAACAGTGTGGATTGACAATGTATTTGTACTAATTGCAAGAAGTTTGGTTCATCAATCATATTTAGAGGCGATAGCTTCTTCTCACGATCAAGTGAAGAACGCGGAAACAGTACCACGAAACGTAGTTGGGCAAAGTTGCACTTTATTCCTTTAAAACTGAAACACAAATATTAAAAGAATTGGCTCCTCGCTGTTGGTCTAATAAACAATATCTTCATTGAGTACACAAGAGAGTGGAAAATGCAGTGATGGTGTTAAGAAAATGACAGTTTCGTACTATCAACTATGGAAATCGCAGTACCAATCGTTCTTCAACCTAAAACGTAGTAATTACTCTTGTTACATTCCTAATGTAAAATATTTTGAAAATCCCTTCTCCTGCTTCTTTTCAAGAATATGCAAAATAATAAAATTAACAAGAACAAAACAAACATACTTTATATCCTGTTGTCTTTAGTTGAGAGAAACATCTTCCTTTGATTCTCGCTCCTGGATCATGAATGAGGCTCAGTAAATCTTCCACTACGGGGAAAATGGCGCAGAATTAAAAAGCGCTGCAGGTCATCATTAGGTGTTTGTATTCATGGGTCACGACAAAACGAAATTAACAGGCATATTGAACAGTAATTGGGGTTTGGATGAATAGCTTGAATAGTTATTGGTATAAAGACGAGCTACCAAATGCGTGAGTTAATGAACTTTTACAGAGAAAGATTTTCATCGACCAATTCATTCTTTATCTCCCTCACCTCTTTATTGTGTCTATCCTTTTCATTTTCTTGTCATTAATTAGTAATTGTTGTCAATGACCGTTATTTCCATTGTTTTCTCATCAATTTCTCTTCTTTTTTTGTTTCATTTTAAAAAGATAAAAGAGTGGTTGTGACGTGGGAGGTCAGCCTATTATTTAGTTTTTACAAATCAAATTCCGTATTTAGTGGCCAGAAAGTAGATTTGCCTTCATTATCCACTTTATAGATACATCCGTGTGTCCTTCATAAAAGTGGGAATTTTTTTATTTTCTGTTACTCGCAGATGAACGCTCTGAAGGGTCGGTTTACGTTCTAAACGAGCTGTGTTGAGTTTCCAAGGAAACTTGTGTTAGACTCCGAGTCATTCAATGGAACTGCACTGAATTTGCACTTGAGACCAGCTACACAGAAAGTGAGCGTGCTAACTATTCGCCCTAACAGGGTCCTGCAGAGCAAGTAAAAGTTGATTTACTGCGCACTGCTAAAGAAGAATTTTTTACATTATTTTCTTAGTTCACATTGGTTCGTAGTGTCCACAAATTTTGGAACGTTAATTTAGCTCATTTCTCGACGTCATACAATGATGAAAATTTGCACAGCGACATAAGTCGGGTGACAATACAATACGTTCACATATTTATATATTTTAAAAACATATTTTAATATTACCAATAAATACTAGCCTGCAACGCTTTGGCGTTAGACTGGTTGCAGAACACCTTAGGATTTGAGTAAAAAAAACACATTTAAAAGACATAATTTTCTTAAACAATTCGTACTAAAAAGTAAAAAAGTAAAGACCGCTTTCATATGCAGTCACTTTATAAATTCGTCAATTAGCGCGTCCTATGCTTTTCTGTTGTCATGTGGGCTAAACAAAATTATTTTTATACTTTTTAGTACGAATTGTTAAAGAATAGTATGTCTTTAATTTGTTTTAATAATACATCTTTGAACTACGTGCAAACAGAAAACTTTGCTAAACACTCTGTACACCCTTCTTACACATTTTAAGATTTCTTCCTACAGTCTTCAACATATGGAACTAATCTGCATGAAAACCTAAAAGCTGATCTTCAAAAATGTATATTTATGCCTCTGCTCTCTGCTACTTATAGGCTTAACAGTTTCGAAGTGTTGGGCAAAATGCTTGTTGAATTTACGGTTTTAAGATTAGGTTATCCGTGTCACGTTTTATAGAAATTCTGAAGAACAAAATTAAATCAGTAAAAAAAAGGAAAAACTATCCCCTGTACGATACACCCACACCGTAAACGGCGCATGGGGGATGTCGCACTTAGACTCTGGCCGACATCTTCCAACATTATTTCCCCTTCTCTATTCCGACGTGAGCCTTAGATGCCTAAAGGCCACAAATACGAGGAGTGTTTGAAAAGTTCGCGGCCTAAATATGAAACATTGCAGTTACAAATATGGTAACCTGTTACTTTTCAACGTAGAACCTATTGACGTCGACACACTTTTTCTAGCGGTTCTGCAGTGTCCAGATCCCTTCCAGATTGAAGCTCGAATTTTGAATGTCAATAAACTCCTTATCAGCAGCCATCACGTCATCATAAGGGGCATAATGAGTACCACTCAAGTACTTTTTCAGTTTGGGGAAGATATAAGCCAACAGAGCTAAATCTAGAGAGTATAATGCGTACTTCACAATTTCGAAGCCATATTTACGAAGAGCATTGTGACCACTGATGTGTGAGCTACAATAATGCAGCGTTGCCTTGATTAAATAACACCCCCTTGGAAACCTTCCCGCGATACTTTTTCCTTGATGACATTCCGCAGTCGCCTCATTAGTCATGCATATTAAGTTCCTATGATGGTTGAAATTTTACAGTTAGTCCATCATCAATACTTCCAATTAATCCCAAACCACTGTGACCATGACTTTGGCAGGTATGGAATGGCTTTGCTATGGGCGGGGTGGAGACAGGTCTTCCATATTTTGGTTGCTTCTTTTATTCTGATTGAAAGTGATGGACCCAAGTTTTGTCAACACTTACGAATCTGGTCAAAAATTATCTGGATCCCTTACAATAAGAGCCCAAATTCTTGCGTGATATCGTCATCCTGTTGCGTTTGTGATCTGCACTCAACAATTTGGGAATCATCGTGATGACATCTTATGCATGTCCATCACATAAACAATTATCTGATGGACTTTTCCTGGGGAAATGTTTAGTTCATCACCAATATATCCTCTATACCAATTAAAAAGCATCAATTGTATTATTTTTTTCCGCTGAAGTACCCCCGGACTTCCTATGTACTGATACCCTCAGACCCCCGGTACCAGGGTCTGTTCCATACAAATTTTGGAGAAGAAATGAGAATACAATGGGACGGTTCATCAGCTATTCATTGATTTTAAGAAAGCATATGATTCTATCAAAAGGGAAAAGTTATACAGCATCCTGATACGATTTGGAATTCCGAAAAAATTGGTTCAACTTGTGAAGATGTGTCTCAGCGACCCCAGAAGCAGAGTACGGATCGGTAATAATATGTCAGATAGTTTGAAGATTCGCAACGGATTGAAACAAGGCGGTGCCTTGTCACCACTACTGTTTAACTTTGCGTTAGAATTTGCGATTTTAAGAATTAAAGGGGACAAAAAGGGACTATCATTGAATGGTTTGAATCAATTGTTCGTATACGCGGATTATGTAGATTTAATAGGGGACGATATAGATGCACTACAAAGCAACAGCGATGTCTTAGTAGAAGCGTGCGATGAGATAGGTCTATAGGTAAACATAGATAAAACAAAATACATGATTAAAAGCCGAAACACAGGGAATGAAGGAAATAAAAACATAAGAATTAGTTATGAGGTCATAGAGAAAGTAAACAAATTTAAATATTTGGAAGCATACGTAACAAGCAAAAATGAGGTCACGGAAGAAATATAGATCGCTTAGTATCGGGGAACGCATGTTTCTATTCAGTCCAGAAACTCCTAACCTCGCGATTAATATCAAGGAAATTGAAACTGAAAATATACATAACGGTTATTATGCCGGTAATACTCCACGGTTGCGAAAGTTGGGGTACGACCCTAGCAGATGAACATAAATTACGTGTATTTGAAAATAAGGTTTTGAGAAAGATATACGGGCCGAAACGGGACGAGATGACTGGAGAGTGGAGGAGACTGCATAATGAAGAATTCCGCGGACTGCACGATTCACCAGATGTTGTAAAAACAATTAAATCGCGACGACTAAGGTAGGCAGGCCATGTAGCTCGGATGGGGGAAAAACGAAGATTATATTCTATCCTGGTTGGAAGGCCGGATGGAAGGAGACCACTTCGAACACCGAGACGTCGTTGGGAGGACAATACTAGAAGAGATCTTCGAGAAGTAGGTATTCGTTATGAAAACTGGCTCGATATTGCCCAGGATAGAATCCAGTGGCGAACGTTGGTTACTGCGGCGATGAACTTGCGAATTCCATAAGCCATAGAGTTAGATAGTTAGCGTTTCTATCAACGGAAATATAGCAGGACATTGTGAATGAGGTAACTGAGATCTAAAGCGGTCTGTTTGGCTCTGTGAACTCAAATGATTTCTCACTTTCATAAATATATGCGCGAAGACCTTTGATATATTATGCATAAGGACCTTAGACATATAATCAGGGTTGTAATGGAGGGTATACTCGGGTATACTGCGTATACCCACCTCAATTTTTTAGACATCATCGTATACCCACCCAAAATTTGTGAAATACGCAGATATATGGAATATTAAGCAAAATGTATTGAAACACGAACGAAACGTACCCACCTAAAAGTTTTCCGTTACATCTCTGCATATAATTATTAAATTAAATAAATATTCAGTAATACAATAATTACTGTTGTCTACTCGGAAAAATATTCTATAGTAAACCATTGCTTTTCGAAACCCAGTCCTAATAATTAAAGCTAAAAAAATTATCAGTAATACAATAATTGCAGTTAGGTATCCGGAAAATTATTCTATAGTAAGCTTTTCGAAACTCAGTAGTAATAATTAAATAAAATGAAATGTGGCGTCATTCCACGCGTCACCTGACGATCATAAAGAACGCAAAGAAGACCCACCACTGCGGACAGCTCTCTAATTGGCTTATTCTGGCCGCCATTACTTCTAATTGATGAGTGGTCGTACACGGCGATCGTCCATCAAACTAAATAGAAAGATTTTAAAACTCGCGTGGCGTCCTCGTTGTTTCAGACCATCATTGAAAACTAACCTTGCACTCATAAATTCCACGACTGCGGGAAAGGAACCTAATCCAATGGCAATATTTACGACTTCTGTTATCTTCTGAACTGTGTTCCTTTTTTTATTTCTTTTCTGGGCAATATCAAGGAATGCTTCCTAACTATGACTGAAGAAATTTCTGGGTCTAGAGTAGATATCTGCCGGTTGATTCCAGAGAAAAGAAAAAAGTTAACTTTTAGCCACTCAATTTGTGGAGGGCTTCAGGTAACAGAAATTCTATATCTTTGAGATAGCTTATGGCACGTGCTAAGATAATCTACCAGTTGGGTCCATTTGGACAAATTTCCAAGATTTTCTTTTCTTTCCCTGCCATTCTCATGAACGTTTCTATTGTTCATAGTTTAGTTGTTTTTAGAAGAAGAAAAAGTGTTTCCTCCATGAAGCAAAGTTCACCTGCGCCCTTAAAATTACTTTAAAATGATTCTTTAAAAATGGGCTTTAATAAAATGTGTAACATGAAATTAAATCACACTTTTATCTGAAGTACACTAAAAATTAGATTTTTTTTTCGCTGTTTTTAACTTTTCTCGCAATTACATGAATAAATATAAAAGCGTAGGGCGCTGATAGAAAACGATGTCGTGTTAATATTTCGTAGTCGTAATCACGCGTATTTGTTATGAGCGTTCCACGCTTTTATCTCTAGTCATGTTATTCTAAAAAGTTATAAACAGCGGGAAATTATTTCTTCTACCTTTTAGTGTATTTCAGATAAAAGTGTAGTTGAAGGAAAGTTTTTAGTATTTTATTGAAATGCTTCACGTATTTAATACATTGAAATCCATTTTTGATACAATTTGTATTAGACCATGAAGTTGTGTATCCGAAAAATGTTGGTGGTCCCAAAATAGGTGGCAACAAACGCCAGGAATTAATGTAATCTGGTGTGTTGCGAAACTATGAGGCGTTTGTGAAAAGAATAGGAAATTTTGGAAGCAGGACTGCAGCCATCTTGGAACTCATAATAATAATAAACACTGGCGAGACAGGCCAATAGGCCCTGAGCCTGCCTCAACGCTATCTGTTCGTGTTTGGTGGAACTGCATTCACCTGAGTGACGGCTGTGTGGTCAGCACTGCGCGCACCTAACCACGGACAGGCGTATCAGGGACTTTCTAGACTGAGTGTGGCCGTCACGTCTTTATTTACGTGACTCCCCAGTTTGCCTCACGACGCTGGGTGGACGCCGAAAAGTAGAAATTCATCCGGGAATTGAACCCGGGACCACACGTACATGAGTTTAACGCTCTAACCACTAGACTATGGAGACCCTACAGTTTGGATTTCAGAATTCAAAAATTATTTTATAACTGATTTATGTATTTGCAACAAAGTGCACACACACACACAAGTGTACAAAGTTTCAAGTCGACTGGACGAGAAGTGGGTGAAAATTTGATTTAAACATTGGGCACTTTAAATATAAAAGCCCGAACAGTTTAGAAGTTACGTTAAATCCGGTACGCTGCACTGAATTTATCATTTCTTAATTTTATTTAATAACTGAACAAAAGTTTAACTGAAAATAAAACAAGGACAAAGTAATTACAATTTTAATAAAGTTATGTTTTATATATCTCTGCTGCTTTTATTTTATTATGTAAATGAACTCATGGCGATACTAGCTGGATTTGTTATTATTCAAAGATAGACGCCCTAGCAAATATTTAACCTGTTTTGTCCACTTCCAGTCTAATCCAATAGGGACCAAATTTTAGTTCTAACTCAGTTTTTTCGTTTGTTATCACTGTGAGGCCCGTTTTTTAAAAATGTATATCTTAATTCTTGAGTTATTTATATAATAGTATACCGTACTGTGCGTATGATGGTAGATCCTGCAAATAATAATTACGCTATTCAAGAATTAGGACATAAAAGAAAATGAGCTACATGGCAATAACAAGCGCAAAAAAAAAACTTTTTTAGAATTTAAAATTTGGCCACATTGGTTTAGACAGGAAGCGGACAATCGAGATTAACTGTCCCCTCCACTTCCTGGCTTCATTTCATCATTAATTTTTCAATGGCAACAGTTATTCCAGTATCGCTTTTAGATAGAGGTCATTGTATACAACATTCATTTCATTTCAATGTCGAAAGTTATACCTTATTTTCTAGAATGTTATGTTATAAGGCAAAACCAACTCCACTACCTCTTCCTCCTCTCTGGAGGTTCAAACGGACACCCTATACAGCGTGGTCCTAAAATTGACGATAAAATTTGGCATGTTAATACTAACACCAAAATAAGACCTAATTGTGAAGATATGCCTAATCTCGGAGCTAGAGGCACTCACATGTGAAACGACATCGTCACAAATTACGTACTATCTCAATAAATAATGATATAACACGCGTCGACTTAGCAAAGTGCAAATTGAAGCTGTACCTACATATTACATTTGAACAACGTTTATTGTTAAATAATGTAACTTTACGGGCATTTTTATGGTGACTATTGCGCAACGTCAATTTCTTGACAACGAAACTGGGCCGCGGTGACTTAGTGGTAGAGCGCTCACCTCTGGTGCTTGGGGTCGTCGGTTCGATCCAGGTTCATGCCATGTTGTGGATAAACAAACACCGTGCGCGTGTGTTTTCTCAGGGTTCTCCCGTTTTCTCCCACATTCTTCATTCCACCAATTCACTAATCACTATGCACACGACCTGAGCCAAAGTTGCCTAAAGGCCTCCAATAAAAATCAATTGACAACGTAACTCTTTGCCTTAAATCGAATTGAATTGATTTTAACGCCATTAGACATTTTAGGTTCAGGGTGGGATAGGGTGGGGGAGAGGGTTTTGGAAGGCAGACGGCCAGGGTCTATTTTAAGGTATCATCCTAGCATTTGCCTAGTATGACGGAGGACAAGCCCTGGAAAAACCTGATTCAGGGTCGCTGAGATCATTCCCAGGACCTGCCGAATGCTAAGGTCGCTCGGTCTCTTTCGTGTAAAATCCTCCTTATTTTGCACTCCATCAGTCATACACATTACTCAAATATAACCCTTGTGAAAAGCTTCTATTATGATTTGTTAAGCCGACACGAATTAATGTTGTCGTTAAGGTAGCATTTTTTATCATGCCATTTCACATTTGAAGAATTCTAGCCCCTAGATTACGCATTTCCCGGCATGTGTTCACAGAAAGTGCCTTCTTTTAGTGTTACCTTCCCAAGTCTGTCATTCTATTTTAGGGGTATTATCTATCAATTTGGATTTCCAGAAACGGTGAGGGGTTGGGAAATTTTACTTTGAAATATGACGTCATAGTTGATAAAGCATCATTTACCGGGAAAATATCCAATAAATGCGGGTATGACACACTTCATCCCTTCGAATGAGGCTAAAAGAGTACTACTGGATTTAGAAAATATATATATTATAGCTCATAACTCCACATTGGAGATGAAAGCATGGAGAAATAGTGCAGGAAGTTCATATTTGAAATCAAGGAAATGTTTGTTTCCGTGTGAATAATCCTCTCGGCAAATCAAACTATACACTTGTAACTTATGCTCACCACCGGTGATTGAAAGGAAAGTAGACATTTAAATAACGCCTTTCAGTGTACCAGTTTTGAAAACAATTTGGTAAATAAACACAGGAAGTCATATTGGTTCAAGCGTGAACGAAAAATGACAACATGGCGAGAATATATATCCGCGGATCATGCTCTACGGAACAATTTTATTTGCGTGTTGTACGTGTTAGGTGAGAGGGTGGGGGGTAAATTATATTGTTACCGCCGAAAAGAACATAGAACGTTTTTCGTACGGTTCACCTTCATATAAAGGAAGTAATTTTGAAGGGAAAGGTTCAGGTTAAGGGAAATTTTTAATTAACATAGTCGTCACTTGACACACTCAAAATAAAAACGTCAAAAATGAATGAACGTTTCTGCTCAAATACAATTGGAAGCTTTTATGGCATTATAAAGATACTCTCTCTCTCTCTCTCTCTCTCTCTCTCTTTTCTTTCTTTCTCTTTCTCTCTCTCTCTCTCTCTCTCTCTCTCTCTCAAACACACACACAATAAAAGATATGAACGTGGAATTAGCCGATGACACAGGAAATAGCCCTATTATATTATTTGTAATCCATCCCTGCAGACAGGAAATGATCAGTAAGTTGTTTACAGTTTTCGAAATTCCTTTGATAGTTCATTATACCGGTGACTAGCCAATTTGAGAGTTCTACAACAGTGTTTTCAAAAATAATATTGCACGTCAGGAAGTTACATCCAGAAAGAAAGGCTGTTTTTCCATGTTCGTTAGTATTACATTGGCAAAATTTATAAACAACAGGTGAATTATCCCTGAACAAGTGAGAGAAGAGGACGAAGAGGAAACCACCCTCCCCCTACACACACAGATAGAGAGAGAGAAAGGCAAATGCAGCAGGATGAAAACCATCCCCTGTACTTCTACTTCCTGTTTTTCTCTCACACTATTTCTGAAGGTTAGCCGCCTGTTATGTTCATACTATTTGCACACAAATCGTTTTAGAACTGCAGAACTAGAACTTTTATTTTAATGTCAATTCTGGAAATGATCACCAAGTTTTAATTGGATTTTTCATCCACTGCAGTGCTAAGTGAATAGTAATGGAAGTTTTATATAAAGAGTGTTTCGTATTTCAGAACCGATTTGCTTCGAAACAATAACTTTCTCGTTATTTTTTAAACTTCACCCTGTACGAAAGTTAACTGTTTTATTGATAAGGGAAGTTCACGGGCTCATACACATCGCCCCTTGTTGACAAACTAGACATCACTGCGTTCAAGACTGAATGAGAATTTACATCGGAATATCTCCGTAACCATCAAAAGTAGTATTTTGCAACAACAATTAAAAATCCTGTTCCTAGTAACTCTAATAAATATCGTAGAAATCGGAAAGAACAAGAGTACATTTCAATTTTGCTCTTATGTTTTGTTGTGGAATGACCCAAAGGAACATTGAGCAATAAGTTATGGAGCAGAAACAGCATGAAAGAAGTGTAGAAGGCAAGCACGAATCCAGAACTTGGTTTTGGGAGTGGTCCAAAGGGCTTCCGTGGGGGGGGGGGGGGTCCAAGGTGTGTCTGGGCATGGAATGTAGGTATATTAAATATGTATGATTACGCCTGAAGTTATACTATTTTCCCATAAAACCCTGAGTTTTTTGGGGGCCCGGACCTTCCCGGACCCTCCTAAAAACGTGCCTGGTAGAAGGCTTCGAAATGGAGACCTAGAGAAAAAGAATAAGTTTGGTAGGAAATAGGAATGATGAAATACTGAGGACGTAGGTCAAACGTAATGCTGAAGATGATAAGGAAGAAAAATTAATCTGGTTAGGACATTGTTGAGTCAAAATTTATAATGTAACTAAAGATATTTTCGAAGAATACAAAGAAGGAGGGTAAATAGAATGCAACTTATGAAAGATTTAAGAATTAAAAAAAAAATACTGAGACTCAAAAGGAAGTGTATGATAACACCGAATGATGAAGGTGAACTAGCATTGATGATCACCAGTGGTGTCAACTACGCTGTAAAACATTTTACATTTTATTTACATTTCATTGTTAATTTTTCTTTAATGAGTTGAAGAAGTAACTTTAGTTTAAGCCCGTCTGAGGTATCACACATAGGGAGAAAGAGATGAATAGGGTAGGATGCAGAGCTTTATCAAGAAAAACCCAGGCATACCTCTGAGGAAACTTTTTGAACCAGTACGGTTCACCACTGTCGATTTGAAGGCCGTCGACAATAGCCACTGAAGCATGGGGAATGAATGGATATTTACAGCTTTTTAAAACTCCTTAAATTCTCTTAAGATATGTGCTAAGCAATTAATTAATATGTGCAAGAAGTATGAGAAGTTTATAATGAATTTCTGAAATTGAATTCTCGACCCTTTTTGGGTACCGATATTGTAAACACTTCTTGTACATAAACTCAGGCCCACTGATTTTTACATTAAACTTCTCCCATATCTCCACTGCAAAAATAAACAAAATAGCTGTGTTAATTCAAAACTTTCCGGTGGCCCAGGGTGACTACCATTTCATTGTATTACATCAACATAGTAAACGGTGTTAATTTCTGATTCAGCACAATGGATGTGTTGTTAATGCTGATTCAACACAATGGAGGGTGTCATACCAGCACTATAACAGTACTGAATCAACAATGACAACACATTTACCATTGCTTTGTATCACTGAAATCAATATCATTTGTTCTGTTGATTTAACCCTAGAACACCGGAAAGTGTTGAATTAACACAGACTTCCTTTTTCTCAGCTTTTCTTTTTCTGGTAATTCAGTTTGTAAATATTTTAACGCAGACATCTATCCTCGCAAACACCAACTTGTTTCTTGCTTCCTAGATCAGCAAAACATTTTATTAATACACTCTAAGCTGTGTTGAAAAGTGTACAAGAAGCGTCCAAATTGCGATCGGAAGGTAAAAGTTTACAAGATGTGGTAAGAAAAAAGAATGATAGAACTTTGTTGAATTTATTTGTCAATGCCTTTAGGCAACTTCGGCTCAGGCCGAATGGAAGATGATGGATAAATTGGTGGAATGAAGAAAGTGGAAGGAAACGGAAGCACCTCGAGAAAACCCACGTATACGATGTTTGTCCGCCTCAAAGCCCACATGGCATCAGCAGGGATCGAACCGACAACCGAAAGGATCAGAAATGAGCGCTCTACCATTGAACCACAACACCCCAAGATAGATAGAAGAATTTTGCATTTTAATTTATTTATGGTCTCTCTAGGTAACTTTGGTTCAGGCAGGGATAGGACAGGTGAGAAAATGTTGCCAGGAAGTTGACCACGGCTTAGTTTAAATGTACCATCCTTACTTTTACCTGGTGTGACTGAGAATAAACCTGGAAAAACCTCTGTCAGGATGATTACCCACTATGATCGTTACCAGGACCTCCTGACGGCCGTTCGGTAAAGATGTAAAAGAACTACACTCTTAATTACAACTTCTCTATGGACCGTACTAGATTGCAGACAAACTCTCAAGTGAAGTAAGTGCCTCAATTAGAAAATATTATTCAAAATTTATGGCACTAAATTCTTCCACATCCGCACATGCATTAGAATACTTTACATTAAGTTAATTTGAAGCTTCTTAGCTCCTGTCGACAGTATAATCATTACTTAACACTGATGAAATAATGAAGTTAAAGAAAGAAGAAACAGTCAAGAAGAAAACTGGATGAAAACCAGCCATGATAACAGTCGACACTAGTTAAAGCAGGTATTAGTACAGGAATTCAACATGTCACGTGCAGATCATAAATCCAGTATATCTATCTAATTTACGGATTTATATTTTACTCAACACATATCATTAATTGAAACAAAACAGCCATGTATGCAGATAATTTCTATGTGCACGACACTGGCATCTCTTTTAGGAAGTGTTGAAACTAGCTACTGAATATACGATGTCAGACGAAACATTTTTTTTAAAAGTAAGCATTCTTTATACAATTAACGAATCTATTCCTTTAACACCAAAGAGCAGATTAATTATATACTGCAAGGACTCGTGATCGCTCTCGTTACTGATATTAACAAGGAGCAAGCGAAATTTAAGAGCAAAAGCAGAGGTAAAAGATAGTGTAGAAAATATAGGACGTTTGAAATGAATGTCTTAAAGTGTTACAGAGAATAATAGTTAAAAGTCTGATGGTGTCCTCGTTTGATAGCAATGAACTCTGTATTTCTTTATCACTTTTTTCTTTTCTTTTTCGTTTGCCGAGTCTTTGAGTTTCTGTGAAAGCTGATGTCACGATGACAAAACAAAATTTGGTTGACTTCGATGCAATTTCTCAGCGGGAACATTTAGGGGTCGATTCATAGTTCAGAAATATGAGCTTAAATTTTATTTTCAGTATATTGGAATTGTAAGCATAAATAAGTTCGTACTTGTAATAATTTTTATCGTGGTCTCTACAGATACTGAAAGAAACATAGATTGTTGCTAATAAAACGAACTATTGGTCAAGTCAGAGAAGGAGTTAGGTTATTAAAAGCAATTGTTGTTAGTTATTTTATTGTATGTTGTGATACAGTATTATAAACGAATTCTCGGGTGCTTGTGCAAAAGCTGTTACGTTACAAAACCTTCGTTTTAAGAAAACTTGATTCGAAACTTGGAAATGCGCAACACTTTAATAATAAGTCTGAAAATGCACAACACTATAACATCTTTTAAAAGAATGTGATATGACAGCATATACACAGAATTTTGTTCTTATTAGAGGAAAACTCATTTTTGGAAGTTTTTTTTTTTACGTAACCGGTTTTCCACAAGCATCCGAGAATTATTAGTAAAACTAAAATGGTTCTTTTTTACGGAACGGAAAGTAAGTACGGAAAGCCTACACTACACCCAGTCGATCCTACACATTACCGCACGTGGAAAAAGAAATCTTTAGATTGGAATATACTTTGACAGCCTGGATGGATCAAACTAGGCTGAACAGCTGACCTTTTAAAGAATCTCAAACAAAAGATTAATATTTTGGACTATCCCCAAAATGTTAGGACTTCTATGACCATATATTTTCCAGTAATTAAGGGGTGAATCGGGATAATTTCATTCTTCCTTGTTGCAACTGTAAATTTGGCTATCTTTCCTTTTTTCCCCCATTACAACATCAAAGATGACTGTATTCTTAGTGCTATACTTCTTCAATTTGGAGTTTAGAATTGTCAATCAGAAAGTTCCTAATGGGATTTTCGAAAAGAAAAATAACAAAAAGTGCATTTCAAGGTCTTAGCGAAAAAGTAGAGAATACAAAATCAGGACTCCTGAAAAGAGTACATCTGGTAGCCCTAGAGAAGTCTTTTTGAATGTTTCTTTCTACATTAAAAATATGTTTCTCGACTGATATTTATTCTTCAAACCGCGGAGAAAAATAGCCGGGGATAAATACCTTAATCCGGAGGAACTCCCTGGAAACCGAAAGTAATTCCTACCTTAATAAAACCTTTATGAAATTTCTAGTACGTGTATGTTCATCCCTTGATCTAAGTAGTCATCATAAGAATCGAAGATATGTTACAAAAAGGCAATGTTTCTTGCATGTTTCAATTTAAGTTATTCGAAAACTGAAGTAATAATTAGATTACAGGTCTCCCTTTTACTCTGAGGAAGTACTCCCCGTGACCGAAACAAGTCATTATGGTCCAATCAGTAACATAGTATATTTTTTGGATCTGCAATGGGAAGGAATGTTGTTCGAGCCCCTGTCGACCAGACCCCGGCTGCGGTTTCCTAAAATTTACTTAAGTTTCATCAGACGAATGCCAGGTGATGCATCAACTGAAGCTCTGGCCGCTACCTTCCTCATCCCTGACTCCGGAAGAATGATCACCAAAGGACGCCATCCCTCAGACGTAGCAGGCTTAAGCCGAAGTTGCCAGTTCACCTCCACCCCAAAAGCAAACTAAATTTAAATCTAGGTGACAAAACTTACTGAAATTGTTTCAGACATAAAAGGTAAGCAAATTAACATAGACGGGTAAGTGAACGAATTTTCTAAAATGTAGGAAAAGAAGGACGTTTCATATCATCTGGAAATTTCATCAGATACCCGACCTGTTGAAAGGACGGATGTGCTATGAACAATGTACAAAAGAAAAACTATAGCTGGTGTTTTCAAACATG
This sequence comes from Lepisma saccharinum, assembly GCA_022664845.1. Lineage (NCBI taxonomy): Eukaryota > Metazoa > Arthropoda > Insecta > Zygentoma > Lepismatidae > Lepisma > Lepisma saccharinum. Next base: position 116,085 of record JAGDQP010000451.1, on the reverse strand, counting down.
GTGAAAATTATGACACTATGGTAATTTATGTGGGATCCAGAAACATTCCTTACTGAGTCATTGTTCATTCAACTTCTTTAACATGGATCATCACATGAGTCTCTTAGCTAACGAAAATGTCTGTAGTATTTACTAGCATCAGGTAACCAACCAGGCCCGTAGCCATGGGGGAAGGGACTTAGCCCCCTATACCAATACTTTGAGTACATGTATGAGAATTAAAGGTCAAACATACTAGGTATACATGATAAAATGTTAATAGCTTTTTTTTAGATGCTCTTAAATGTATTATTGATACAAATGTAGGCTTTTATAGAATATATTGTATTCCATTATTTTCGAATCGAATGTAACCCTTATGAATCGAAAAACCAACACTTTATACATAGATTTCGAAGTACTTTCCTACAGCAAATGTCAGAAAAGATGATTTTGATGAGCCATTACAGAGTTGCAAGCTTCTTTTGTGAAAAATATTACAAAATAATATTCAAACGTGAATTAACGTCTTTTGATCATACAAGGGCATTGTTAGATATACCGCGTGAGGTTCGGAAGGTGCGTGCCAATTTTTATAAAATTAGAGAAAAATGAGATATGTTTTCGAGTGTCACCTGGAGTTAGTTTCATTTAAAAAATACTATGTTCTCCCTATATAAAAAATTAATAATAAGCATTGGAATATTCAGTTCCATAAATTAATAGTCCACCTATACCATCAACTTAACTTCATTGTTCAACAAAAAGCGTAGCTAATACAGCAAATCTCTGGAAACATCAAGTGATTCCTTCCCGTGGTAAACAATCAATACACCCACAGAAATTCGGCAATATATGGATGATTTAACATATAGGAATGGTTTAAAAATATAGGGATGGGTTAAAAATATAGGGATGGTTTAACATATAGGAATGGTTTAAAAATATAGGGATGGTTTAAAAATATAGGGATGGTTTAAAAATATAGGGGTGGTTAAACATATAGGAATGGTTTAAAAATATAGGGATGGTTTAAAAATATAGGAATGGTTTAAAAATATAGGGATGGTTTAACATATAAAAACACAAAAGCAGCTTAGAAACCACTGGGGCTGCTCAACTCCTTATAAACAAATTACACAAAAAATTCAAGAAAATGAAAATTAAATGAACAAAATTCCACACAGCTTCCAGAAACAAATAGCGCAATAAAGATTCTCCACCAGTATTTGTGTATTCAGTTCAATAGTGGCCAGGAGAAATATAAAAATAGAGAAGAATGAACTGGTCTGAAAGGATCTGCCGCTTAGGCGAAACGCTAACAAAGTTGACATAAAAGATAGCAGATTGATCACTGACTGTACTTAAGCAAACAATGACAGAGACATAATGTAACCAAATAGATTTTTAAAAACATCATAGTTAAGGATATTTCCAAACGGTTTACGCACGAGAAAATTAAGTCTTCTTTTTATAATATTTTCTACAAAAAAAAAGGAAAAAAAGGAAAAAACTAAAAAAGGAAAAGAAAAAAGAAAATATGCTGGGTCAGTGGAAAGCAATCCACAAATAGCCAATACAAGCATTGATTCAATTCATAAAGAAATGAAGGAACCAAATAACAAAGATACAAAAGAAAACTTTTCTCTATTAATATCGATTTTATAGTTGGTTTGTGAGAGTTATACGGACAAACGTCACACTACGGAATCCATAACATCGTTCCTAGAAGCGCTTGAGCTGAATAAAAGCTTATTGGAGTCTAGAATTATTCATGAGACGCGAAGTTATTTTTCTAAGGATGTGGGCTTCGATTGCCTCATGACCAGACTATAAAAAGTAGGCTTAGTCAAATCACATTTTGACGGTTTTGCAACCGAAACTGTAGGGCTGGTATCGAAATCGAGACGGGTCTGGTTGTCTCTACTTAAACAGCGAAATAGATAGAGGATTCTAAATTGTAGCTATCTTAAATTTCTGGATATAATAATGCCATCCTTGTAAATCAGTCTTGAATAATAATGTGATAATTGTGCTCATGCTTCATCAGATCAAGAAAAGCTTGTTTCTCTCAATTAGGCAGACACGCTACCCCTAAATTTTTATCGTGTTGTAGCAGGAATATTTGTTAGTGTTAGGATTAGGAATGCAATTATGTTTTCACTATTTTTTATACTTCTTGATTTAATTCAAGATATACCGATTTTTTGAAGAAATTGTAAATTCATTTTGATCTGCCCGGGTCAAGGCTCAAAAGCTCTTGCCATGACCCGGCCAGGCTGGGCCAGACCTCAATTTCATCCCTGATTATTAGCGAAAACTATGTGACTTAAAACTGCTCTATCCAAAACTGTATATGCCAAAATTATGCAATGGATGAGCAAGGAATACTCCAAAGGAAGTAGGAGATTCCCAGACATTCTCTGTAGTAAATGCGGGTTGAAATAAGCACAAATAAGACGACTTTCCGAATGAGTACAAATGATAAACTTAATCACTGGCATCTAACCGGGCAATGACAGCCTCTCTTACCGATAAAAAAATTAATTAAAAAAGGATTTAAAAAAACAACACTTTTTTAAGATGGTCTAAAAAGTAAAATAATAATAAACTGAATTAATCTTATGAATCGGAAAATAAAAGCGTGGGTGCTCTTAGATATTATGATTTTATGATAAGGTAAGCAAGAGTACCCACGCTTTTATTTTCGGATTCAAAAGGTTATTTCAATTTATTATTTTTTTACTTTTTAGTCCATCTTAAAAAAGCAAGTTTTTAAAAAATCCCCTTTTAATTATTTTTAAGTATAATAGATGAATATTAAACTCCCTGCGAGATAAGCAACCCACATTTCACAAAATAGTTGCGGCGTTGTGTGCATTTAAGGATAATTTCTTATTCTTTTAATTAATTAATTAATTACAGTTAACTGGATAATTTTGTCGTATGTCTAATGATTGAATATTGTATTGTTATCGGAAGCAAGCAAGTTTACAAAATTTCAAAGAAATCGGATGATGGGAAGTGAGTTTAAAATCGATTGCAAAATTTGTACTGAACAGACAGACAACAAAACGAGGTAATAAGAACGTGTTAAAAAGTAGAGCAAACGTTCGTTTAAATCTATGTATTTTACCCCTGTTTCTTACAACCACGCATTTTATATTAAACTCGTTGCCCAAAGAATCTGTTTCGTATATTGACTAGCCCCCCCACACTAAATTTGCCCAGCCCCCTAAGGTTTTCGACTGGCTACGTGCCTGCAACTGACCAAACTTTTCAACACAGTCTGCAATTGTGCTAGCTACTCGATTGCATAAGTTCAAATTCTCTTTACGTTGGAGGTTCGGCTATATTATATTCTACATACACTGAGAAAAATCTGCCTAGACTTGTAAAGTTGATTTTGTCCATCCTCAAGACGTAAAGTCCGGAATTTTGGAGTCTACAACACAATAATGTTAATTTTGCAGGAGCCGAAATGCAAAAATGACAATCTGCATTTGGAATTGTTTGAAAAGTCCATAGTGTGGTATAAATAAATGTCTATGGCAACGAGAAACCCCCCCAGTCAGTAATGTTTAGAAAACATTCCAGACTAGACTTGATACATATGACGTCATCGAAGACATAAAAATGTCTTGAAAGAATGAAAATGTTATAGGCTTGCAATGTAGTACGTACTTTAGGACAAAGTAATGCAAATTGCGCTAGAAAATTTAGCTAAAGTCCAGAAAATGTGTTTTTGACATTACAATGCGTAGAAAACAAAATAATGTTAAAATATCTTGAGTAAGGGATAAAATCATGCCAGTAAAGGCATTTTGTCATGATAATGACACATATGAATTCCGAGAATGAAAAGAGGGCAAATATTTGTACTATGCAACAATTTGTACAGAGAATGGATTTTCAGTCATTGCTTGTAAAGGTTTAAACGTACTACAGACTTGGCATCTATAAAGACTAGTAAAGAAGTCCGTAGCATAGAAAATATAAGTAACGTAAAATCCAGAAACTGGGAAGAAACACAATCAGGAAGGTATACCGATTGCTAAACGTGGTTTCGGATTGATGTCCATACTCTCTTGTTACTTTAACATTACCATACAGAAAGAAATACAGTACTCCTTTCATTGGTGGAATAAAGGCGCCAATATGTCTTTGTAATTGTACCCATAATTCCAAACGTGTTGAAAAATACGATTCATTCACTTTCTTGACACGGAGCAGATAGTCGTAGTTGTGATGGAAAGAGGCCATTGGGAAGACCGAGACGTCGTTGGGAGGACAATATTAGAAGAGATCTTCGAGAAGTAGGTGTTCGTGATGAAAACTGGCTTGATACTGCCCAGGATAGAATCCAATGGCGAACGTTTGTTCCTGCGGCGATGCACTTGCGAGTTCCATAAGCCATAGAGTTAGTTAGTTAGTTAGTTTTTTTTTTTGTAGTTGGAAACGGTGCAGAATTGTGTTCTTTACAATTGTTTGTGTTGTTTGCTTCATTAAATAAAAAACAAAGAAGGAAGAAAGTGCTGTTGAAATACATATGGATTCGCACGTGGATTCCTTATGACAAACGTGGAAACTACAACAATATGTAGAAGTTTTTAAAGGGGAGTAAATATCACAATATGCTGTTTTTGTGCAATATTAATTGAATTTATTTTATGCCTTTTAAGCATCGATGACATAGCGCGGGTTAGGCGAAGGGAAAGGTGTCGGCTAGGTCCTATTTTCAAGGTACCGGTACCATCCCGGCACTTGCCTGGTATGACAGGAAAAACTGGCAAAACCTCAATCGGAATGGCCGGTACCTTAAAAATAGGACCTGTCCGACACCTTTCCCTTCCCCTAACCCGCGCTGTCATTGATGCTTAAAAGGCTTAAAATAAATTCAATTTATATAACACAGAAATAGCATATTGTGATATTTACTCACCTTTCATAACTTCTACTTGATGATAGAGTCTAGACAAGGATATCAGTGCAGTCCATGACCGAGTTTTTCTCCTTCTTTCCGGACTTTTTTTCCATGTTTGCTCAGAGGAATATGTAAGCACCCGCGTTCGTAAAGCCCCTCGTACACGATTCAATAAAGCTTGAACAAGAGCGTTGAACAAGCAATTGGATGAAAATGACGTCACGAGTCAGAGACTCCACACAGGAAATCCCTTGAATTCAAGTCTTCTCATCCAATTCGTCCTATTTAGAACCTGTCCTATTTTTATTGAATTCAACGCAGTGATCTACCAATCACATCGCTGGTGACTTGAACACGTGACAACTGTGCTTCCGGAATGCTAAAAATTAAAATGTGAACATGGAGCAGGGAATTTTTAAGCCCTTGTTTTTATGATGCGAAATAAAGATATCAGAAAATCAAAATAAAATAAAATAAAATAAAGTATCACTACAAGAAATTCCATCGCATCTTGCTGAGGTAAAGTGTACCTGATGTTTCTTCTGTAGTTTTTGTACAATCACTATTGCAATAGAAATTGATACAGAGGGTTTACTATAATTCCTAATAAAGTTTGTATTGTATTTAGAAGCAGTAGGATATTAATATTTAAAGTGCCACTGAGTTGCTCATAATTTATGTGGAAAGGTCTAGTTTTTATTTACTGTATGTAGGAAGTTCAAAGCTGCTAAATACAGAAGTATCTGGGTACACTTTACTATACGACACAAAACAATGTAATCTTTTCCAACGTATGTGAAAGTGTTTAACTTAAAATATAACAAAGTTTCGAGTCATGGAAGTATTGAATTAGAGTGAAATAGCGAAAAGTACTTGGAACTACTTGGCTGCTTCCACGATGGTGAGCGAGCACATAAACCGTGCATGAAATAGCGAAAAGTACTTGGAACTACTTGGCTGCTTCCACATTGGTGAGCGAGCACATTAAACCGTGCATGAAATAGCGAAAAGTACTTGGAACTACTTGGCTGTTTCCACGTTGGGGAGAGAGCACATTAATTTGTGTATGAAATAGCGAGAAGTACTTGGAACTAGTTGGCTGCTTCCACGTTGGTGAGCGAGCACATTAAACCATGCATCGCATATAATAAAAAATCTAACCTTCTTTAACCCGCCTTTGCTTATTCAACATTGGGGCTATGATTTTTGTAGCAAATAATGTGTCATTCATAATACGACGCAATGCTATTAATTTTCCGCCGCATCCCTACAATGTGCATGTAGTAATGAACACAAATAAATCTATTCCGACACGAAGTGTCACGATTAGTATGCCTGCACATGGCGCTATCTTGATCAACTGGAGTGCGTATGTAACGAAATAATAATAAAATATGCATTTTCACTTTGGATTGTTAGTTGTCGTTAGATGTTTATAGAAGTGCGTGTAACCGGAAATAAATAGAAATTTATAAGGATTGAAAAGAGTTTTAAATAAAGCAATAAAAAGTCGATGTTCGAGGCATCACCAACTACGGAATCGCAGCCGTTAATCAGGTTATTATTTTCTTAAAAGCGACGCATATCATGTTTAACATTCACTCCATGTTCCCGCTTTCAACGCAGAAAGAGCAAATCGACTCATGTGCTTTTGGCTGCTTCACACTTCCGCTTAACTTATCGAATCGTGTACGAGCACCATCCAATCACTTTCAACACTACTTGGATACAACCCTTTGATTATTCCAGTTGGATCGTGTAAGCACTCATCCAACTGCTTGTTCAAGAATTTGATTCTATGTTTATTGAATCGTGTACGAGGGGCTTGACAGTCTTGTATATATTATTTTGTCTATGCCACATGAGCTTTTAATATGACACGTAATGGTCTCCCTGTATTACTACTATTAATATCAGTGACTTCATTAATTTTATCCAGAATAGTAAGGACAAAATGTACGTAAACTGACCATATAATTTAACATTCTCCGTAATGTCAGGTTTTGACGTAATAATGTTGCGAAAACGACTAGAAATACGTACAATTTTTTCAGAATAATAAGGACAAAATGTACGTAAAATGACCATATAATTTAACTTTCTACGTAATGTCACAACGTCTAGATGTAATAGTGTTGAAAAAAAAAACACTAGAAAATACGTACAATTTATATGGAAATTTATCTCAGTGTAGAATACAACATGACCTCAAGGCATGGATAAAAAAGTAAAGCTAACCCTTATGCGATGTGCACACCTTGTGAACGGCTCGACCTACAGCACAAACTGAGTTGGGGTAGTCAGTCCCTCCCTCGACCGTCTTTACCTCCCAAGGTGTGGAAAAGCATCTATATTAAAACTTAAAATTCTTTATAGAACTTTGGTTAATTATAATGCTGAGACATATAGCATAATCATTATTTATAGATAATAGATTACTTAATAAAACCTCAGAAGCCACTGACAACAAAAGACTCCTAAAATATTAGTTCATAGGTAGCTTACATACTCTTATTCCCATCCTTCAAAGTTTTAACTGACGACAAATCTAATGACCTGTAAGTAGTTAAAATACAATGTTAACATTTATTCTCCAGAACATACTTGCAGACAAAACGTACTCACTTTTAATGCATGTAATTCGGATCATTGTTACTTCAATATACAAGTAGACCGTGTTCTTAATGCACACAATAATCATTGTCGTTATGAAACAATTTTATTATCGAAACCAATATTAATTTAAACTTATTTATATTTCTCCTTTTAAGCGTTTTAATAGTTCTTGAAAGAACAACAACTGAAGTCAAATTATGTCCTCAATGTGAGAGACCTATAAAGTCGATTGTTCCAAGTGTTAATGCTCACTCATTCGCTCACTCTATGGCTTAGGGAACGCTAGTTCATCCACATACTATATAGCCCCTACGAAATATATAGCTAGAGATACAAAATTTGGCATAAAGGTGTATTATGACGAGTAGTTTAGGAAAATATTACAATATTTTGGGAAAGTCGCCATCATGGATTCAAAATGGCCACCCAAAACCCAATTTTCCACACCGTTTGAGCTACATAAATGAAATTTTACATGAAGGTATACCATCATAAGTAGGTCACGACGATATAAGAAAACGTTCAAAAAGTCATCAACTTGGATTCAAAATGGCCGCTCAGAAACCAAATTTCCAAACCAGTGAAGATGAAGAAACGAAATTTTGTATGAAGGTGTATAACCAAGAGTAACTTACAATAAATGGGGCAAACCTCCCCTTTGGGGGCGCAGTCCCCCTGTGTGATGGTGCAGATGGACACCATGGTGGTGCATGCAGTTTCGCAAAGAGACTCTGGTTAACATAATGGGGGCACATCCCCCACGGGGTTGCGGGGGCGGCGCCCCCAGCGGAACAAACCAAGGCGACATACTATATAGCCCCATGGTCACTCACTCACTCACTGACATCATCAAAATTCCTAAGCCAAACTCCTTGAGCTAGAAACACCAAATTTGGTATGAAGGTGTAGGTAAAGAAGACCATGAATAGGTAAAGGAAAAAATCCGAAATTTTGAAAAAGTCGCCATCTTGGAAACAGAATGGCGGCCAAACCCATCGTTGTTTAGAATACACAGCCTGAACCGCTTGGGCTATTGAATAAAATTTTGTATGGAGGTACAACATCACTAGTAGGCTATGAATATATTACAAAATGTCTCTAGAGACGCCATCTTCGATCCAAAATGGTGGACCCAAAAATTCATTTTCCACACCGTTTGAGCTAGAGATACGAAATTTGGCATGAAGGCACATTAATCACTAGTAGTTGAGAAAAATATTTTAAAATGTTGAAAAAGTCGCCATCGTGGATTCAAAATGGCCGCCGAACGCAATCTTGTATAGAATACACAGTCTAAACGGCTGCAGCTAGAAACATCAAATTTGGTGTGAAGGTACACTATCACTAGTAGGTTACTAAAATATTACACAATGTATCCAAAGACGCCATTTTGAATCTAAAATGGCGGGCCTAAAAATCCTTTTTCCGCACCATTCGAGCTAGAGAAACGAAATTTGGGATAAAGATGTATTATGATTAGTAGTTTAGGAAAATATTACAACATTTTGGAAATGTCTCCATTTTGGATTCAAAATGTCCGCCCACATACCCATTTTCCACACCGTTTGAGCTAGATAAATAAAATATTTCATGAAAGTGTACCATCACAAGTAGGTCACGACAATATCAGAAAACGTTCAAAAAGTCGTTAACTTCGATCCAAAATGGCCGCCCAAAAAACCAATTGAAGCTAGGGAAACGAAATATTGTATGAAGGTGTATGACCAAGAGTAGATTACAATAAATGAGGCAAACCTTCCCTTTTTGGGCGCAACCCCTTCGTAGGAGGGTGCAGATGAACACCATGACGGTGCAGTCCAGCAGAGAGATTCTGGTTAAGATAAAGGAGGCGCAGCCCCCCAAAACTGCTGAAGTTGGGGGCGCATCCCCCACGTGAGTCTGGGGTCAAGGTCCTAGCAAAGCAAAGCGAATTATATAGCCTCATGATCACTGACTCACTCACTCACTCATCAATATTCCCAGACCAAACTACTAGAGGTAGAAACAGCAAATTTGGTATGAAGGTGTATGATGAAGAGTAGGTAAAGAAAATAATTCGACATTTTGAAAAAGTAGCCATATTGGATCCAAAATGGCCGCCAAACTCATTGTTGCATAGAATACACATCCTAAACCGGTGAGGTCAGGTTACTGAAATGAAATTTGGTTTAAAGGTACAATATCACTAGTAGATTACGAAAATATTACAAAAATGTTGAAAAAGTCGCCATCTTGTATCCAAAATGGCGAACCGCAAAAAGAAACATTTTCCCCACCGTTTGAGTACATGATCACTAGTGGTTTCGAAAAATATTACAAAATGTTGAGAAAGTCGTCATCTTGGATCCAAAATCGCCGTCAAACCTATTGTTATATAGAATACACAGCCTAATCTGCACGGAATACTGAAATTTGGTACGAAGATATATCATCAACAGTAGATAAAGAAAATATTACATAATGTATCCATAGACGTGATCTTGGATCCAAAATGGCAAACAAATAATCAGTTTTCCACACCGTTTGAGCTATATATACGAAATTTGGCATAAAGCTGTATTATCAAGAGTAGTTTACTAAAATATTACAAAATTTTGAAATGTCGCCAACTTGGATTCAAAATGTCTGCCTAAAAACCCACTTTCCACACGGTTCGAGCTAGAGAAATTAAATTTTAACATGAAGGTATACCATCACGAGTAGGTCACGAGAATATAAGAAAACGTTAAAGAAAGTTGCCATCTTAGATCCAAAATGGCCGCCCCAAAACCCATTTTGCAAATCACTGAAGGTAGAGAAACGAAATTTTGTATGAAGGTGTATAACCAAGAATAGGTTTCAATAAATTGGGCAAGCCTCCAAAACCCATTTTCCACACCGTTTGAGCTAGATATACGAAATTCGGCATAAAGGTGTATTATCAAGCTTAGCTTAGGAAAATATTACAACAGTTTTGAAAAGTCGACATCTTGGATTCAAAATAGCCGCCCAAAAACCCATATTCCACACTGTTTGAGCTAGAAGAATGAAATATTATATGAAGGTGTACCATCACGAGTAGGATACGACAATAAGAAATCGTTAAGAAAAAGTGGCCATCTTTAAAATAAGCTGCCTCAAAACCCATTTTCCGTACCACTGAATCTAGAAAATCGAAATTTGATACGAAGGTGTATGACCAAGAATAGGTTACAATAAATGGGGCAAACCTCCTCCATGAGGGCTGCAGTCCCGCAGAGTCTGGTTACGATAAAGGGGGCGCAGTCCTCCAAAAACTCTAAGTTCGGAGCGCAGATCACACTGGGTTCTGGGGGCAGTGCTCCCAGCGAAGCAGAGCGAGTCCATATATTATATAGAAGCATGGTCACTCACTGACACAGACTCACTCGCTCACTCATCAATATTCCCAGGCCAAACTACTGGAGCTAGAAACATCAAATTTGGTATGAAGCTGTACGATCAAGAGTAGGTAAAGGAAACACAGCCTAAACCTCTAGGGCTACTGAAATGAAATTTGATATGAAGGAACAACATCACCAGTAGGTTCGAAAATATTACAAAATGTTCCCAAAGACGCCATCTTCGATCCAAAATGGCGGACACAAAAACCCATTTTCCGCACTAGAGCTAGAGAAATGAAATTTTATGTGACGGTTTATCATCATGAATAGGTCATGACAATGTCAGAAAAAGTTGCAAACTTGGATTCAAAATGGCCCAAGACACATTATCCAAACCACTGAACCTAGAGAAACGAAATTTGGAATGAAAGTGTACCATTACGAGTAGGTTACAATAAATGGGGAAAACCTCCCCTGTGGGGACTTAGCCATTCCCAGGGGGGGGGGGGGTTGGGAGCAAATCGATACCAAGGGAAAACAGTACCCCGAAGTGTGTGGTTACGATAAAGGAGAATGCAGCACCTCAGAAAAATCCCAAGTTGGGAGACCAGCAATCACGGGGGCTGGGGCTGGGGCCAGCGCCCCCGGCGAAGCAATGCGAGTCCACATACTACCCCAAGGTCCCAAAAAGCATTTTCCAAACCACTGAAGTTAAAGGAACTAAATTTGGTGTGAGTAGGTTACAATAAATGGGGAAAATCTCCCCTATCGGGGCTCAGCACCCGGTGAATGGGGGCAGATCGGTTCCATGGGGGCGCAGTCCAGCGGAGAGTCTGGGTACGATAAAGGCCGCGCAGCCCCCAAAACTCCCACACCGTTTGAGCTAGAGATACGAAATTTGGTATAAAGGCATATCACGAATAGTTTAGGAAAATATTACAACATTTTGGAAAAGTCGCTATGTTGGATTCAAAATTGCTGCCCAAAACCCCTTTTCTACGCCATTTGAGCTAGAGAAACGAAATTTGGTATGAAGGTGTACCATCACGAGCAGGTCACGACAATATAGGAAAACATTAAAAAGTCGCTATCTTTAATCCAAAAATGCCTCCCGAAAACTCATTTCTCACACGACTGAAGCTAGAAAAACGAAACTTGGTATATGTAAAGATGTATGACCAAGATTAGGTTACAATAAATTCGGCAAACCGCTATGGGGCGCAGCCTCCCCGTGGAGGGACACATCAGCACCATAGGATCGCATTACCTTAGGGAGTGTGGTTACCATAAAGGGGGCGTGGCGCCCCCAGCGAAGCAAAGCGAGTCAATATATATAAAACCCCATGGTCATCGACTGACTTATCAAAATTATCAGGCCAAACTGGAGCTAAAAACACCAAATTTATTATGAAGGTGTATGACCAAGTGTAGTTAAAGGAAAAAAATCTGAAATTTTGAAAAAGTCACAATCTTGTATCCAAAATGGCCGCCAAACCCATTGTTGTATAGAATACACAGTATAAACCGCTGGAGCTAAAAACACCAATTTTGGTACGAAGGTACATCATCGCTAGTAAGTTACGAAAATGTTACAAGATATTAAGAAATTCGCCATCTTGTATTCAAAATGGCCTCCCAAAAATCATTTTCCACGGCGTTCGAGATAAGAAAACATTAAAAAGTGTCATCTTTAATCCAAAATTAAAGATTACCCATTTTTCATTACCCCAAAACCAATTTTTCAAACCACTGAAGCTGAAGGAACGAAATTTGGTATGAAGGTGTACTATCACGACTAGATTACAATACATGAGGTAAACCTCCCCTATGGGTATGTAGCCCCCCGGGGGGCTAATTGGCTCCAAGGGGGCGCAGTCTCCCAGAGAGCCTGGTTACTATATAGGGAGCGCAGCACACAAATAGCCTAAGTTGGGGCGTTGCCTAAAATTGTGGTCTGGAGGCATCGCCGACAGTGAAGCCTAGCAAATCTAAATATATAAAAATGAATGCCACTATGTTTGGTGCCGCATCACTCTAAAACGACTTAACCGATTGCCATGATTTTTCGCACATCGTTAGATAATGGTCCAACTTGAGAAGTAATTATATTTTTGTAAACAGAAAGCGACTGTGTCGCGAAGGAATTTATTAAAAATGTAATTTCATTGTTATAACAATACAATACATACATTCCATCTTTAAGTTAAAACAATTAGAAATAAATAAATAGCTTATAAGTTTTTACATTCAATATTGGATTGTTGTAAATAAAAATATGTAGATTTAATGTTTTAAAGCATTATGATAGTATTTGGCAGTACTAGTAGAAGTAGTAGTAGTAGTAGTAGTAGTAGTAGTAGTAGTAGTAGTAGTAGTAGTAGTAGTAGTAGAAGAAGTAGTTGTAATATTAGTAATATTATTTGTAGTAGTAGTAGGCCCCTGGAGAGACTGGTGAAGACAAAAGGGTGTGCAATCCCCCACAAATCACCAAGTTAAGCTCGCAGCCCGCCACGTGTAAGCGAGTATTGGTGACTGTCCCGATGAATGTTGCAACATATTCTATCAGCAAGTATATATATATA
>JAGDQP010000451.1:39616-93492 GCA_022664845.1 Lepisma saccharinum | reverse complement strand
ATCAGCCTTTTTCTATCCACTGCTGGATGAAGGCCTCCCCCTTTTCTTTTCTTTCCACATATCTCGGTCTGCTGCTATCCTCATCCATGTAGCTCCTGAAAAACGCTTGATATATCGGGTGTTGCAAAATAACTGATTCCTGACACTGAGACAAAAAAAAAATCCTCTTGAACTTTTGGCGATCGGACATAGTTTCGGACCTACAAGGTGCACAAAGCGTGGGGAAATGAATTTCGGATGCCAATATTTCGGAAACAATCCAACGTACAGAGCGCGGGTAAAAATTAACACAAGAAGTCATACCTGCTCTATTGAAATATTCATGCTTCAGAACCCTACAACGCACGCGCAAGGGATTCTCCAAAGGAACGTAGGGATTCCCGGACAATCTGCCAATGAAAGATTGGTCTAAATTTATATGTATGGAGAGGATTCCCACCTGGTAACAATAATTCGTTTGTATTAAGTATTAAGTCGATATCTTAAACAAATACAAAATGACGGACACTTTCATGCCCGTTGTGCGTGGTTGCATAATCGCCAGGTACGGATGATGGCCAACAGTGACGTTCTGAGTATTAAGTCTATTAAATTTGTAGCCGCATGGTTTAGGAAGACATCTTCAGTGTCGGTAGAGCACAACACATGAAACAGGGTGATTCACAAGTGTGGAAACACGTAATGAAAAATGCCCAGAAATGTACTCTAGTAAACATGAGTTTAAAGTGACGGAAATGTAAGGAGTAGCATCAATAACATGAAAGTCATTGCTAATTCGCTCCAGGAAAATATCCGGATGTCACCTTACGTGAAAGCCGTGAGTACCTATTATACTTTGGGAAGGGAAGCTAATTTTTGTGGATACAAATCCTTTATTTTTTAAATAGGTCACAATCCTATCCAGGTTAGAATCCTTGATGTCTTACAATTGCTTTGTTTAATTTGTTGTTCTGTATGTCGTCCTGTCCTGTGTCCATTTTCTCAATCCTTTTAAATGATTCCCTTAGCGTGATGTTTGCAATGATGACAACCCGGTCGTGTTAGTATCACGAAAACGGAAGTGATGTGAACAAACTAAACTAAAAAACTAGACTTGTTTTGTTCGTTTCGTTCCGTTCCATATTTCTTGCTTGTAATCAAATGGTCCCGGGTTCGATTCCCGGTGGGGACACAAGTGGTTCGGATCCCACGTTAAACTGTAGGACGTCATTATCATCCCACAGAAGGTAATGGCAAACTACCATAGCTTCACCTTGCCCAGGGACCTTCGAATCAAAGACCTGCTTTCGTGCAGAACACCATATCAGCATCATCAGCATCGGTTGTAATTGCCGAGGGAAGTCATCCCACAGACAAGTGAAGGGAAAAAGCCATCTGTATTTCTGGGCCCATATGACTCAGTGGCAGCGTGGTGTGAAATTGCTACCATGAAAGGAACGACCAGAAAGGCGAAAAAAATAATCAGAGGATTGAAGAACTACATCAGAAAATGACGCTATGCAATCAGAGTAGGCTGAGAACGACTTCAGCTATGTGATACAGAAAGTTTCAATAGAGGCGCGGGAAGTGTATGTCATCCGTAACGTATTAGCGTTGGTGGATACACTTAGAGACTGTTTTTAGTCGACAGCTGATCGTCCTGTAAGTTCATCAGTTTGCTGCTCTAAGTTTAGTCTGGTTTGTGTGTGTCGTTGAATTGCATCAAGAAGTATTCTACCTTGAGTACGTTCTCCAGTGTTCCTTTTGGGTTTGTAACAACTGCGTGGACACCTGTGTGACATTACGTGGGTGCTAATCAAAGTAGTCGTAATCCGTCACTGGGAAGTAAAATTTCCCCCGTTTTTATCAGTTCTCGAACAGGATAATGGCTAAATACTCTAACCACGAGCTTGCCAATATGCATCTCGTTTATGGGGAGGCAAACAAAAACAGCCTTGATAAGATAAGATAAGATAAGATAAGATAAAATGATTTGTATGGAAAAATAGCCTTGAAGCACGGTGTTTGTATCAGGAACGTTTTCCAAATAGGCGGCTACCAGCACATACACTCTTTGCACGACTTGATGCTCGACTGCGTGAAACTGGTTCGCTACTACCCCGTAAGTGCAATTGTGAAAGACCCTGCACTGTGCAATTTGAAGAAGAGGTGTTGGAAGCGGTACGGGACGATCCTGGCTCTAGCACACGTGCTATTGCTCATCCGAGACAAACCCACCATACTAATGTGTTCTGCGTTCTTCAGGACGAGGGTTTGTACCCATACAAATTGCAGAAGGTACAGCACATACTACCTACTGACTTTCCCCAGCGCATGGATTTCTGCCAATGGTATGTGCAACAAACACGTGCCATTCCAGATTTTCCAACAATAGTGTTGTGGACCGATGAGTCCATGTTTACTAGAGACGGTTTCTTCAACAGCCACAACAGTCACGTCTGGGATATAGACAATCCCCACGCAATCCTTGTGGGCCATCATCAACATAGGTTCGCAGTGAATGTGTGGTGTGGCATAGTAGGAGACCATTTGATTGGCCCCTTACATTTTGCCAACTAGTTTGAATGGTGGGAGTTACCGGGTGTTTCTACAGGACGTATTACCTGGACTTTTGGAAAACGTGCCACTCGCAGATAGAAAACGTATCTGGTATCAACACTACGGCGCGCATTTCGACCGGGAAACCAGGGTCGTACTCAACGATATTTTCGCCGATCACTAGATTGGCAGGGGTGGATCTCGTCAGTGGCCACCTCGCTCCCCCAACCTTACACCAGTGGATTTCTTTTTGTGGGAAGAAATGAAAAGGTTCGTCTATGAAACCCCCGTGGAAAGTGCTGAGAATCTCGTTGCTCGTGTCACTGCCGCTGCTGGGACCATTAGTGACATGCCACATGCATTTACGCCTACCAGACAATCTGTGCTTCGCAGATGTCACCTTTGTATTGAAGTCAATGGCGGACATTTTCAACAACGTCTCTGAGTATCCCAGTGTTTGTGAGCCTTTCTCTTCACTGCATAGTGTCTTTTATTGCAAGGCACTCGTAGTGCAGATCCTGGAGCTTGCTGTTAATTGATTTCTATGTGCTTAGGTTTTGCGCTTCTCAGAGGCATCCTTCCAGATCTTCTATGCCTGGGAAAGTTACCTGCCATCGTGAGTGTTTCCTCTATTATCTTCGTCTTCATTCCTTTGTGGATTACCCACTTTCTTTGGAAATCCCTTTTGTACAGCCTGACGACATGTGTGTTTGACTTTTGTTATTTATACTGCAAAATAGTCTGTAAACAATCGGAGATTTACGACGTTTTTTTCCCTGTTCTTCATGTCGGTTTTTTTTCTCCTTTGGGATGGTGTTCCAGCAGTAGTGCGACATGTGACAAATTGTTTTATTTTCTTCGTCGTTCTGGAATGTGCACCGTGTGCAAGATACGAATTTGCGGAGTTACTTTTCTATATTTCGAGTGCGTGATATTGTCTCAGAAGAAGTGAGACGTGATAAAATTTTGTTACTTTCAAGTTGTATCAGCATTTGGAGCATATATAATAAAAGAATTCAGAGAGTTATTTTCCTATGTTTCGAATGTGGTACAGTGTCCCAGAAGAAGTGGGACATTGATACAATTGTGTTACTTTACGTTGTACCAGAATGTGAACCATGTGTAATAGAAGATTTTACAGTTATTCTCCTATATTTCGATTGTGGGATGGTGTCCCAGCAGAAGTGGGACATGGATGCAGTTGTGTTCTTTTTACGTTGCACTAGAATATGAACCGTGTGTAATGGAACTTACAAAGTTATTTTCCAATTTTTCGCATGTGCCAGCAGTAGTAGGACATGTTGACATTCATCGTCATTTTTATTCCCTACATTTCGATCTCGACATTATGTGATCACAATAATGAATTTCCCTTATTTTCCATAAGGAGATTCCCCACTTTCCTTGTGAGTCCCCTTGCGCAATTTCAACTGGACCTCAGTTGTTGCACAATTTATTGGTCTGCAACCTTTCACAGCATATTTATTCGGTTTGAGGTAATATTATTGGCGAATTGGCAATGACTTTCAAGTTATTGACGCTACTCCTTACATTTCCGTTACTTTGAACTCGTTTACTAGAGTCCGTACATTTCTGGGCATTTTTCATTACGTGTTTCCACACTTGTGAATCACCCTGTTTCATGTGTTGTGCTCTACCTACACTGCAGATGTCTTCCTAGACCATGCGGCTACAAAAATTACTTCACTTAATAATCAGAACGTCACTGCTGGCCATCATCCGTACCTGGCGATTATGCAACCACAAAGTGTCCGTCATTTTATATTTGTTTAAGATGTCGACTTAATACTTAATACAAACGAATTATTGTTACCAGGTGGGAACACTATCCATTCATATCCATTTTGACCAAACTTTCATTGGCAGATTGTCCGGGAATCCCTACGTTCCTTTGGAGAATCCCTTGCGCGTGCATTGTAGGGTTCTGAAGCATGCATATTTCAATAGAGCAGGTATGACTTCTTATGTTAATTTTTTACCCGCGCTCTGTACGTTGGATTGTTTCCGAAATATTGGCGTCCGAAATTCATTTTCCCACGCTTTGTGCACCTTGTAGGTCCGAAACTATGTCCGATCGCCGAAAGTTCAAGAGGATTTTTTTCTTGTCTCAGTGTCAGGAATTACCTCCCAAGAGTTTTAACAGTTATTTTGCGACACTCGATATATATATATATATTAATATTCAACAGATACAAATAAAAGAATGAAACTTTGAGCATCATATGGAGAATATCTTAGATAAATTAAGATCTTTCTCTTTCCAGACAAATGCGTGTGATAAATGTAGAGATGAGAATGTTTTGTTCCAAACGCTCATCATACCTAACTTTGGAGAGTGTTGGTTTCGTTTTCGGGAGGTCCTCGGTTCGGTACAAGCGGCTGACTGTCCTAACTCAAGTTTTCCCAGTGTTTTCCTCAGCCACGCCAGGCATGTACAGGGATGGTACCTTCAATTTAGAACCTGGCCAACTCCCTACCGCATTTCACAAAACCTTATCTCGAAGTGATCCATAGGTGCCTAAAAGCTATAAATAAGATGCAAACTCAACGGGCATCTATCCTGACTGAGGTAGTACCGGGCCATTTTCCTCACTACACTAATAAACTATTGTTTATAATAATCCGCAGAGATAGAATAAACACACAGAGAGATAGAATAAACATAATGACAGAGAGTGTGTTTACAGAAGGAATGAGTAAGAAAGAAAAAAAAGGAATTGACGAAATCATGGAAAGAAAGACAAGGATAGAAAAAGATCAATGAAAACATTGAAACTAGATTGATTTATTATTATCTAAAGAACAAACGCAAATACACGGTTTACTTTCTGATTCTAGCTAGTGATGCTTGTTGTCTCTCCAGCCCAAGAAGAATCTCTGATTGAGTTCTGCAAATAGTTGAAGCTATCATTTTAGTCGAAAAAGCACGCCGCTGGCTGGGGGATCGAACCCGGACCGTATGATTGACAGGTCTAGACGGATCCACTGCAACACATATTTCACTTATAAAACTCTACGTAACATATGTTACAGTTGTTCTGTGTTATGGAAGTACAAGAAAACTGGAAGCTTCAGTTCAATGACCTCTTCGTATTTACACTGTTAACACACAGATACTTTAAGTTGCATCTTCCAACCAATATTCGTCGCCTTCTTTTTCTAGAAGGACGTTCCTACCAAAGGATATTCGGCTCGCTGTTCTCACATTCATTAGCATTCGACGTTTACGAACAGAAGTGTTTATTTGATTGTTCAAATTTGCCTTGTAAAAATATCTTTGGTAAGAAGGGGGGTTCGAACCTCTATTAGTCACTTTCAATACTCAGAAGTCTGACATCGTTCTACTGGACTAGTCTCTTCAGCTGATGCTAAACCTCCAGAAATACCATTACTACTTTCAGTGGCCGGTTTCTCAAAATTTTGTACTAATATTACTAGTATCTACACTATTAATATCAATTCACTTCACAATTCCTGTTTCTCAAACTTAGGGCCGGTTTCTCCAACGTCGATTAAATATACCTTACCCATCCGATAACTAAGTTTTTAATCAGTCTATTTTTTTTCATTTCACAAACGCTAACGTGACGAATTTAACTAACCGTTTACAAACTGATGGTTAAGTGAAGAAACTACTTGATTTCTAAATTTATCATATTCTAAACGAATTTTGATTGGCAGGATGAAAAAGAGGATTGACAACAAAAAATTGTGCAGTCCGCAATCAAGTAACAAATCGATGGCTTTTATGTTTGCGTGTGTGTGTGTGTGTTCAAGGCGTGTGTAAACTAATTTGATGCATTCAAAAGATCACCAATAGAATGCTAATAAAATATTATCATAATAAATTATAGTAAAGCACAGATGAATCTTTTATCCATCTCCTGAGTGCGGAAAGCAAATTGTACGCTCTTTTTACTATGATACATTAAAACTGGATTCAACCTACTTTTGTAATACATGAAATGTAAACAATGAAACAGAGTAGTAGACATACATGCAACCAGATCCCGTGGGAACATCGACATAAACACGTAATAATATGTTTTTAGTCAGTATTTCCATTTTGCAAGTTTCATACGAAATGCAGGCGGATCACAAGCTACAAAATGCTGGTTGCAAGAAAAATTTGAGGGGCCTTAAGATATTTTACTTCCTACTTTACACAGTTTCTGTGAGTGAGTGGTTGGTAAAGATCGCTGCCTTATTATTAAGGGATCCTGGGCAGGAGTTTGCTTCAAATAATTTTACAAAGGGCTAGGAACAGAAGAGTTATAACTATTGAACAAAAGTTTCGGAACAAATATAACTATTTAATAAAGGGGTTGCACGAGCCCCTACAGCACACCCCTGACCAAGGGTTCAATTCTTGGTGGTGATACAAGTGGTTCGGAGTCCACATTAAACTATAAGTACTATTCTTAAGACCTTATCTGCATTAAATGGAAGGCAATTGTAAACCACCCTCGGTTCACCTTGCCCCAGATCTTCGCGTCAGGACCTGCTTTTGGACAGAGGACCGATCATAATGAGATTAAACACACATAAATTATTTTCATGAGGCGAAGAGAATTTTACTGGGGAGGGCAGATCCCATAGCGTCGCTCTGACTTCTTCATATATGGAAACGTTGTTCGTAGTTTGGTTTCCAACAACTTCTTAAAATTTCAGCAGAATTTCACTTTTCAAAGAAAAGGAAATTTTGCTTTCGCTCCGTACTAAAATTTCACACATGAAAACATCAATCAGCTTCGAGAGCAAAAGAAATGTCACGCTTGTTCCAGCCAATGGGCTACAGTATATTATACATTTCAATGCATTGTCTAATGAAGAAGTGTTTCAAATTTCAAACATAGAATCTAATGTTGTTCTTTTGGTTAGCTATTTTGACTTCACAAAATTTCGCTTAAAGGATACTGTGTTACTGTCTAAAGATAAATCCTAAAATATAATTATTAGACCCTATCATTATTGCCCATGAAACTTTCTGAAAACTTAATGATCCAATAAAAAATACTGTTCCGACGAAATCCGGTTCAAATATGAACGGGTGATCAAAAATTCTCAGTATGCACTCTGAGCAGTGATTCCGCTAGACCCTCTTCCTGTGGGGGTGTCACCCCAAATCCTCGAGAATGCCCACAAACTTTTAAAAAAATCTGTCAAAAATCGATAGAAACTGTGCAAAATTTCACTTATACCGTCCCAATTTTGACTTTAACCCCCACAAACTGAACATCCTGGCGGAATCCCCACCCATGAGAAGGAAATCCTGGCTATGGGAATGAGTCACTGGACCACAGGAACATGTTACCCGTGTGTTTATTTTCTTTCTGTGTCTACATTTCACATCACGTATTCAGAATTTCCGCACCCCAATCCGGGACACCGAATCGGAAAGTCATATTGGGCAACCTGAAACAAAGTACTTTCAGTCGAATTTACTGTAAGTTACTTTACTTTTAAAAAGTAATATATAATTTCCATACAAATGATTAAGTACGCCCTACCATCTTGGTCCTAGAGTATAATTAACAGTGATTTTAGCGCAAAACATAGTAATTTTTAATAAAATTATTCCCTCCTTTCACTCATTTAGATTTTCTGGGAATCTTTGGTGAAAACCCGGATAAATCAGAGTTCATGCTGAACCCTAAAAAGGCGAGACAAAGTAATACATTTCGTGACTGTTCCGGAAAATATGGAAGGAAAGCTTGGTCACTTTAATTTCGCAAAATACGAAAAAGAGATTGAATTCAACTTTAATATATAAAAAGCATTTAAGAATCAAAATATTATGTAATAACTATCACATTCAAGTTCCTTTTACATTTAAAGAAAGAAAAAAGATATATGTTTCCTGGCCAGGGTCTGAACCACCGCAACTAAAACTTCTCCAGAACAACAAGCCTTAACGAATTACGCCATGAAACCAACGACGAACAGTGTCCACACCAAGTCGTGATATTAGCATTGCAAATTGCACCAAGCCCTGACATTCATTTGAATAATTTATTTACTTAAAATATAGTTTTCGATGATAAAACTTATTGAACTGTAGTGAAAAGTATATATTCATTCTAATATCACGTAATTGTATGTTTTACTTTCTTTCCCTTTGTTTTCTCTTTTCAAACTTCTGAGTAACAACATTACTATTGTGATCTTAAATAATTAATCACAGAAATTCGGATGATTAAGTTAACGGGAGCTTTAACAGACCGTTAGCGTTAAACGATTTTGGAGAAACAGTCATTTCTCTTAATCAGACGTTAAATGCGCTT
The DNA here is from genome assembly GCA_022664845.1 of Lepisma saccharinum. NCBI lineage: Eukaryota > Metazoa > Arthropoda > Insecta > Zygentoma > Lepismatidae > Lepisma > Lepisma saccharinum. Next base: position 84,649 of record JAGDQP010000451.1, on the reverse strand, counting down.
AACGCATTTTTATTTTCTAACCAGCGTTGGTGTAACCGGTCGTTACAGTTGTAAAATACTAGCTACAAGTCCACGGACTAGTATCACAAGTGAATGCGACCCCCAGAAGTTTTCTTGTTTGTAATAAGCGAATTTATTTAACGTTGTATTAAATTGCCTCCTGAAGGCTTCAACACACACACTCACACAGACACGCACACACACACACACATATATATATATATATATATATATATATATATATATATATATATATACTGTTTACCAATTCGTGTTATTGTTAAATAAAACTGTAAAAACGAAAGTTCTAAAGTTATTTTCATGAATTTTTCTACAGTTGCTTACACGAACTTGAAGTTTTGACACTGAGAATAATTTTCCTAAACTACATTTTAATCCCCCTTGCGGGAGTTCAAACTCAAAAGTGACTCTCGCTTATAAGAAAATCAAGGTTAATTCAGAAAAAAATCATTTTTCTTATCTAACTAACTAACTAACTCTATGACTTATAGAACTCGAAAGTTCATCGCCGTAGTAACAAACGTTTGAGATTGGATTCTATCCTGGGCAATATCAAGCCAGTTTTCATCACGAACACCTACTTCTCGAAGACCTCTTCTAATATTGTCCTCCCAACGACGTCTCGGTCTTCCCAATGGCCTCTTTCCATCCGGCCTTCCAACCAGGATAGAATATGATCTTCGGTTTTCCCTCATCCGAGCTACGTGGCCTGCCTACCCTAGTCGTCGTGATTTCATTATTTTTACAACATCTGGTGAATCGTACAGTCCGTGGAGTTCTTCATTATGTAGTCTCCTCCGCTCTCCAGTCATCTCGTCCCGTTTCGGCCCGTACATCTTTCTCAAAACCTTATTTTGAAATACACATAATTTATATTCATCTGCTAGGGTCGCCAACTTTCGCAACTGGAAAGTATTACCGAAAGAATAACCGTTTTGTATATTTTCAATTTCAATTTCCTTGATATCAATCGCGAGGCTAGGAATTTCTGGACTGAATAGAAACATGCGTTGCCCGATACAGAGCGACTTTTTAATTCTTCCGTGACCTCATTTTTGTTTGTTACGTATGCTTCCAAGTATATAAATTTGTTTACTTTCTTAATGACCTCATCCCTAATTCCTATATTTTTATTTCCTTCATTCCTTGTGTTTCGGCTTGTTATCATGTATTTTGTTTTATCTATGTTTACCTCTAGACCTATCTCATCGCAAGCTTTTACTAAGACATCGGTGTTGCTTTGTAGTGCATCTATATCGTCCCCTATTAAATCTACATCATCAGCGTATACAAACAGTTGATTCAAACCATTCAATGATAGCCCCTTTTTGTCCCCTTTATTTTTTTAAATCGCATATTCTAACGCAAAACTAAACAGTAGTGGTGATAAGGCATCGCCTTGTTTCAATCCGTTGCGAATCTTGCAACTATCTGAAATATTATTATCTATCCGTACTCTGCTTGTGTGGTAGCTGAGACCCATCTTCAGTCTTCACAACTTGAAACAGTTTTTTCATAATTCCAAATCGTATCAGGATACTGTATAATTTTTCCCTTTTGATATAATCATATGCTTTCTTAAAATCAAAGAATAGCTGACGAACCGTCCCATTGTATTCCCATTTCTTCTCCATAACTCAAGGCGAAAATCTGGTACAAAGTGCATCTATTTTTTTCTAAATCCATATTGGTGATCTGCAATTATTTCATCTATGTATACACTTAGGCGAGTTAGCAGTATATTATTTAATATCTTGTAACAGGTTGGAAGCAACGAGATTCCTCAGTAATTATTACAGTCTGATTTATCGCCTATTTTGTAAATCGGAACTATTATTGAGGTTTTACATTCCTTTGGAAGCTCCTCCTTTCTCCGTATAGCACTTATCAATTAAAGTACTTCCTTGACTAGTGCCATTCCTCCTGTTTTAATTAATTCGGCTGAAATATTGTCTATTCCTGATGATTTGAAATTTTTCAATTTCTTTACCTACATTTCGATCTCGATCTCGCTAGGTTCGGGAATCCACGGTTCTGCGGTATGGATTTCAAATTCCTCTGTTTGTTCCCCGTTGTGTACATTAAGAGGTTTGTCGAAATAACTTTTCCACACATCGACAATTTTAGTTGGGTCAGCCTGAAGATCTCCACGTACATTTCTAATCATTCCTAACCTCGGCTGGTAACCTTTTCTTAACGAGTTTACCCCTTTGTATAGACCTCCTATGTTACTTGTCTTGCCATTTTCCTCTATCTCCTGAATATTCTGCGCCAGATATTCTCGCTTTTTGTTTGTGAACCCGCGTGTGGATTTTCTTTTCGTGTTGCTGTAGAGGTTGGTATTTGCCTCGCTTTTATTACTTAGCCATAGTTGACTTGCTTGTTTTCGTTCCTCATGAAGCTTAAGGCATTCTTTATCAAACCAAGGTTTATTTCTCTGATATTTCTTCTCACCTACAGGTTCCTTCGCTGCGCTCTTAACTGTTTCGCGAATTGACTCCCACATCTTACTTACATAAATTTCATTATTAATATCGTCATTATTATTACTCCAGTCGGCTAGGATTTCGAACATATTTGAGAGCCTGAGTTGGTAATCTGCTTTTATACTCGGAGTATTTAATCATTTAACTTCGTATTTCAGTTGTTTTGATCCCTTGTTTTCTCTGTTCGTGATGCATAACTTTCCCCTTACTTTTGCTATCACTAATTGATGGTCGGTGTCACCTTCCGCTTCTCTGTACTACCTAACGTCCATTATGGTGGTGTGTCTTCGTCTATCTACTAATACGTGATCGAGCTGGTTGAGAATTTTCCCATCCGGAGTTTTTCCACCCATGTGTTTTTCTTTATTCCTTTTTGTTCAAAGTATTTGCGCTTTACCGGTAGGTTTTTTGAAATCGCGAAAGTTATCAGTCTTTCTCCATTGTTGTTGGTCTTTTCGTGAAGGCTGTATTTGCCTATAGTAAGTCTATATATTTCTTTCTTCCCTACTTTTGCGTTGAAATCACCCAAAACAATGTTCGAATTATACTTCTGTAATCGGTCAAACAGCTTTCTAGCTCATCGTAGAATATATCTTTGTCGTTATCATTAGCCACCTAGGTCGGAGGATAGACATCTATTAAAACCGTGCTACACCATTGAGAGTGCTACATCAATAGTCTTGCGTTTACAAACTCTATATTCTAAACCTTCTGAAGGATACTGTTCTTAATGAGGAATCCTGTTCCGAAATCGTGAGACTGTGTTCTCCATAGTAGAAAGTGTGCTTGCCGTGTTGGATGCTATCTTGAACCCTCCCACCGAACTTCTTGTATTGCTAATATGTCTAGCTCATACTTCTCGGTCTCGCGTACCGCCATTTGAAGAGCACTTGTTCGGTATAACGTTCATACGTTCCACGTTCCTATTCTAATGTCTTCCTTACTTCTGTTCTTGGAGCCCCCTGAAGCAGTCCCCGCTCGGAGATCCGAATGAAGGACTAGTTTACCTCAGAAAGATTTTACCCCAGGAGAAACCGTGAACCATCTGTTACTATTTCTTAACATGTTTTAGCGGTGTAGAGTTGTCAGCTCTACGACCTCGCAGTAAAGGCAGACATTGAAGATGTCGTCCTCTGTCCATCTCTGAGCCTTGTCGATATCATTCATCTTCAGTCTCATGGTGGTAATGGTGAAGCTGCTTTCCGTCACCATGATATTTTTGTTGGGGTTGTCGTCCCTTAACCTTTGTAGATCCCTCTACTAACTGCAAGGCAGCAGTACTGGTTTTGGTCCGCCCGAATATTTCCGGTACCCACCATATCTGGTTGGCATTCCCCTATCCGAAACCTGGGGAGGTGCCTGGTGGGAGACAAGTAACTCAATCCCGGACAAAACATGAGATAGCACGTTTAAATTTATCACAATGATGTTTCCGGAGTAATGTTATACTAATAATAGCAGTTGGAACGCTCATAGCTTTAAATTGTATAAAATATCACTTCAGCTACCAAGTTTCACGTTATGTGTTCCAAATGCAATTTCTCGCAAAGTTTTCAAAGAAATTAGTAAATGATCACATGCTTTTGTAAATAGAACCTAAAGACCATTGACATGGTGGGTCATTGACTTATGTTGTCATTTAAGAAAATTTCATTATTACCACTAGACCACAATAAAACAGGACAGCATGCAATACTTGACCACGATGACACATTCCGCCTGAAGGGGCGTGTGTAGGGATTCATCCTGGAAATCAATTTGTTACGATATTTACGGGATGGGAAATTCCTTTGGTTCATCCTGTATTTATATAATATTCGCATTTGGCAGGGATCAGAGTAATTAATTAACACGTCAACTTCATCAATAACTTTAATCTAACATGTAAATTCTAGCGTGAGCCGGAAAAACAGTATAAGTCAGAAAACATAGTTTTACAGGAGAAGAGTTTCTTCTTCCCTGCCAGGCATAAGATACTACTTATTCTAAAAGTACAAAGAAGCAATTATTCAACTCACGTTTAGAATTGACTTATACTAAGTTAGCAGAAAATGGTCCATCATATACAGGTCTCAAATTTTAACTTATTTTGGCTAATTTCTGACTTATAGTGTTTTTCCCGCGCACGCTAGAATTATCATCAGCGCAACCTTTTATATAAAAGTGAATGGGAAATGCTTAATTTCAACACATATGTATGAAGGGCTAACTGTCATTTAGGCGTTCAGAATAAAATATCGAAAACTTTGAATTCCTGTAAGTCGTGTTCTGCTAAATTACGAAACGTAGTACTATAGGAGTGTTAATTTGAACACATGATCTATGCATTCTGGAAATTTCATAATGATTTTCGTGTCCAACCAGAGATAGTTTCCTTGTGAGTACCACAATCCCACCCGCGTGGGCATGGGCAATGGCATGCTTTGCCACTGTTCACGTTTTCTGTTCTGTAGCTGTTCCTATAGAACATACATATATCATTTCCTACCTTAAAGGCAGATCATGTATCATTCTTCTGTAAAGCAACCTTATTTCCTTACCAGAAGCTATTTTCCTACCGCTAATCGTAGTTAAGAGCGATGCATTACATCTTTTTTCTCATTTCCTAACATTAGTTCAACTTGAATTTCAGTAGTGTATTAAATGCAGACTAGTTTCTTTACAACATTTCTGGTTTCCTTGGCTGAGATCACTTACGTTTATGTTATGTTTTACTTTACATAATTTATTGACTGAAGGGCATATTATGTGCATCTGTAATTTCTTTAAGAAAACTTGATTTTGCCCCAGATTATCCTTACCAGGAAAGGCACATAGAATGAGGGCAAAACCAAGAGGCATGATCTGGCCATTCGATGGTCTATGGCTCGTGTGGAAATATATCCAAGAAGTAGTATCGAGATCGATTAATAACTTACAGTAGTTTGAACAATTTGAATCAATATGCATTTTCCACCCAGTACATGTAAACCACTACATAAAAAATAATACCATAGGCTATGTGACGAACCATGTAGGTTAGTTAGTCACGTGAAAAGGAAGCGACTAAACCGAGGTAGAACGCAGTGTACAAGTAAAATGACATCACAGATGTATCAGAAATTGTCGTAAATCCATGCTTAGTTACAGCTTGCCTTAAAATAGAGTTGACAATAATAGAATCAGAGTGGATTGCAAGTATCCTCCGGAAGAAAATGCCTTATGCGGTGGTCGAAATGGGCCAGTATGCGCCGGTATGCCATACAGGCTCAGGTTTAATAGGACTAAAAGAAGAATATCGGGTCTGGATTTTTCCGCCACTGGAAAATGTCATACCGTCAGGTACATAGTTTTCCATTTCGTTGAGATGGATGTGGATGTGCTTTATGCTAAGTAGAGAAATACTTCCAGTTCTGGGAACATTGAGTTCCGTTTTCGATATCATGTTAGTGCCTTGGTGGTTGTCGAATTTGTAATGATGTAAAGTAAATTAACTTGTGTTGAGGAAGATCTAATAAATATGGTGAGATTTCTAATGAGAACAAAAGACAAAAAACCTACTATGATACTGACAGTCAACCTGACTTTCTAAGATATTTCCGTGAAGTGTGAGAAATGTTGGAAATGCGTATAATGCTTTTCGTGTATAATAAAAATGTCTAATCTGACTTTAACTAACCTATTTCACTGAACATTGTAAGAAAATGCAAGGGGAAGGAAAAGCAAAGCATTTTTCGAAAGGAGGAAGGTAGAAGAAGTACTGTGTTACAAAAGGAACTGAAAAATCATCATTTGGGTTGGAATGCAACCAGGGTGCTCCAGCACAGCCATCCGATGCTCTAATCACTACGACAAAGCTTGCCAAGCGCTATTTATCGGGTAGTTCCGACCTATGCTAATTAAACTTTTAATCGTTTAGGTACGTCTTCTACACCCAGTACAATCCAATATAGTAACATGCGCGGTGCACTTTTCTGTTCGTGGCAATGGGTCACACCCTTCATATTATATCACATAGATAATTATATCATGAAATGCAAAACTCAAAACCTTAAAGCAAATGTCCTTTAGCAGGTATTTGGGCTTATCTCAAATACTTTTATATCTATTTAATTTTTATTTTTTATTTTATTTATTTATTGAACCCTACAGGTTAGGTACCTAGTTAAGGTGCTCATTATACATATGACATATTCTACAACATACTGTATATATTCATATTCTTATTTGATGTTTTGTGGTGATATTCTGTAAAAAAAAACTCATCATTTACATAACAATGAAATCCATTCGTATTTACATTAAATATGTCTAACTCGGAACATGCTTCAAGAATACAGTTATACAATGAGCACATTCTCCTAATAGGTGATATATGTAATACATGGGTCCTTTGGTGTGGTAGGTGGAACCTTTGCATTACGAGGTCGAGTAACTCTTTGAGGGACGTGCAAACTTATTTCAGATAATTTTTCTGAGTGAATTTTACTATGTACTAGTCTGTGTTAAAAGATAATAGAAAATTAACTCTCCTATTTTCTGGAGATTATAATGTGTACTTGTTTACTAGGTCCAAGTACTTTTCCAATTTATGATATAATACTGTTTCTTTTGTAAGTTAAAAAGCGAACAAATTTAGATTGTATAATTTCAATTTGCCGGATGTTCTTCTTTATATTAGGATGCCATACTACTACAGCATATTCTAACATCGACCAAACATACGCTGTATATAAAATTTTTAAAACATCAATATTTGAGAAGTCGATTCCTTGTCTCATTACAAACCCAAGGTTCCTGAAAGCGTCACTAATAATACCCTTAATGTGTATATCAAATGAGAGGTTCGACTTCATTGTCACACCAAGATCGGTAATAGAATCTACTCGGACCAGTGGTGATTCATTAATATTGTTTTCGAATTCCAAATAGTTTTTTTTTTTCGTATAAAACAATACAGTACATTTTGAAATGTTTAATAACAACATGTTTGTTTTGCACCAGTTGGAGACTGCATTCATATCGTGTTGTAAGGAGAAAGAGTTTAATTCAGAGTAAATGCTACAATAGATTTTTAAATAATCTGCGAACAATTGCTTGTTGGAGGATGTTATTACACTGGGAGGAGGATGTTATTACATTGTCATTTACAAATAGCAAATACAAAAGAGGTCCAAGGTTCAATCCCTGCGGCACCCCAGAATTTACAACAAATTCATCGGCTGTGATATTTTTATAACGCACACGGTGTTTACGGTGGTACAAATAAGACGCTATCAACTGACGAAGGTTTGATGAGAAGTTAAAAGACACAAGCTTGCAGAGAAATCGTGATTAATAGCATCGAAGGCTTTAGAGAAATCTGTGTAAATTACATCTACTTGACCTTTATTATCTATTTGTGTAGCCAAAAAATGTGTGAATTCAACAAGGTTAGTTACAGTCGATTTGTTTGGTAAGGATCCATGTTGGAAGGGATAAATTACTGAGCGAACATGTTAATATATTTGTTCTTGTATAATAATTTCGAACAATTTGGATGCAGATATTATAGATATTGGACGGTAATTTTTATTATCGTTACTCATACCGCCCGATTTAGGAATTGGGCAGATATCAGCAAGTTTCCATTTAGTAGGGAATTCGTAGGTAGCTAGTGACTTACTGAAAATTACTTGTAGTGGATATTTCAGTATCTCAGAGCAACCCTTGATAATATGGGATGGAACTTTATCAGACCCATGAGATGTCCGTGGTTTCGGTTTTTTGGCTTTTTCTATGTCTTGCAGTTCAACGTGTTTAAGAAATATTGATCTAAAAGATCAGACCTATTGTGTTGTGCAAGGTTATATTTTGACACATTGTGTCACCTGGAAGTTTCCCATGAATGCTTGTGCGATTTCTTTTTCATCCTTTAATAATCGACCCTCATAATTTAGTTCATTGCATTCCGATTTGCCACCTTTATTTTTTACATATATCCAGAAGCCTTTTGTATCGGTTAAAATGTTATTTTCTCAGTTATGCAAATATGTTTTATAGGCGGGGGTTATCTCTCTTTTGGTGATAGCACGTATTTCCTTAAATTTATCGTAATGATACGTAGCATCCCCAATCGATTGTTTCCATTTTCTACAGTGGTATGGCTTTCTCCTGATCAGTTTAATTATGTAATTTGAAAACCAGACAGGATAATTTGATTTAGATCTCTTTCGTGGTATACACTTATCAAAAATAGCATATAATGTATTATAGAACGAATCAACAGCTTCATCGACAGTCAAGCTGTTAGATACGCTTTCCCAATTAGCTGATTCGAAGTCGCGATATAATTGCTCAAAATTGGCTTTGGAGAAGTTGTAATCCATTGTTTGTGATTTTGTTGCATTTTTTTTATTCACTTGGTGTACAGAAAGTCTGCTAATAAAGCAGGATGATAAGCATCCTCAAGGACGATTGAGTCATGTTCACACGTTACAAAATATAAAATCATGGGAAAGTATACTGTCTCTGCTTTTTCCCCACTTCGAACACTGTTTAGACAAAACATTTTCTTGTACCACGAATACTTTATCCACGCTAGACATATAGACAAACTTCGTGCAGTTAGTTTCTCACTTCAAACTGAAAGGTGAATTTCTTCGTGTTTCCGAACGATATGGATTCATTTACGAAATCACTACAGCACCACCTACGAATTCAAATAACAGATTTTTGCATGCCAAAAGCATACAAATTGAGGCTCTTCCTATCCATTATGATGAAGCAGTTCTATTCAAGATACAGTGGACTGTTTCAGTGTGTTTTTGTGAAGTTGGTTATCACTTTCATTTTCAAATAAATACATAGCTTTTGGACACCCGAAGAAATTCGTCTTCCAGTTTGAACTGAACACCTGCACGACGTATGCGTCTGTCTCTAGCCAGTGTCAAGTGTTCTTGGTGTAAGAAAATGTTTTGTCTGAAGCGCTTTCTTTTGGCGGATACTAACAATCCACTCTGATTCCATTATTGTCAGCTCTATGTACCTTAAAGTGTACTGCAACAAAGTATGGCATCCTAATGCTTCCAGCATCTAACATAACATTTCAATACCGTTTGGATTAGATTTTAATCGTTCAAAAATATTATCTACATAAAAAGTTATTACCGAAATTATTACAACAAATTTAGAAACTGGGTAACGTGCATTCTGAAGCACCGTGACGAAAACTTTGTTTACGGAAGGAACGCTACGAACCACAAAAACAACTTTCATTTCTGGCAGTATACAAGTCAACTGCGGTTCTACAGATATATCATACTTCATCATTCTACAATCCATTCAACAACCAGCAAGGAAGAGCATCGTCAGCAAGCTCTTTTCAACGGCCATCTGTAATCCTTCGACTCAAGGAATATATAGGACAGGGAGAAGTAAATTCTAGACTAGGCATCAAAGAACTGTAAGTTGTCTACCCAAAGGACTTTGCAAGTGTTACTCTCTCAGAAGAAACATTATCGTTTATGAGCAAATTTACAAGTTTTTCAGTTATCGGTCGGTCTCTTGCGTGACACATTTTGTAGCTTATGAAAATCCACTATACTACCTTTATTTCTATCTGTTCAAATTTTTGAAGTCTTGTCTGAGAAACAAAATCATATCATCCTGAATATATTGAACATATACTGAACATATTGTACTAAGTCATTCAATAAGTTTTATCTTATAAGTCTTAAAGGGCACTGTCTATTCATTTTTACGTTGTGTGGCTCTCTCGAAAAAATTAGAACTTTAAGTATTTGCGATTTTGACGCGTGCTCCTCCATATTTTACAAATGGGCCCCGAAATAGTTTTTTTTGACAATATTTCTTCAGTATTTCTTAGATACAGTACTTTCGCAAATTGGCTATTTGATATAGTTTCACGTCCCGAGTGGCATACTGAATTTGTTACCTTGGTGCGTTACCGTTGGCGCCGCCATGGTGAAGCTGCGCAACATGCAAAACCGTGCGATAGACATCCTGTAATTTAGTTATCGTGAAGTATTGGAGTGTTGCGCATTGAGCGTTTGTGGTAAAATGCATATTATTAGAACAATGACAAAGTTATGGCCGATAGTTGCGACTTTTCATGGTATTTTCACATCTACATGTTCCATCCGCCCATGCAATAGTCACCTAGGTTCGTCGTTTTGAGATTGTTCGACTCTGAAGAAGACATTACTAGAATGACCGCACAGTTCCATACAAGCAAATATCAAGGCTGTTCGAGCGAGCTGCTGTTATAAGAAATCCAGGGCGTTACATTCGGTGCCAGTCAGCATCTTTACGGCTGCATCACCAGGTGTGCACCGAACATTGATGCAAGATTTAAAGTTTCATCCCAATATGTTGCACATAGACCAGCACCTTAAGCCCGATGATCATCTACATTCTACAACGTAGATAATTTTGTGAGTGACTGATGGCCAAGGTGAACGAGGATGACGATTTCATGAACAAGCTGTGGATGTCGGACAAAGTCCACTTCTACGTCGTAAATAAGCACAATTTTCGTTATTAGGGCGAGTAAAAACCCCGTTAGTTATAAGAGGATCCTTTACACAGCAACAAAGTAACCTTGTGGTGTGCTGTGTCACCGCGTGGCGCCATGGGCCCATATTTTTTAGGTGATGATGTACTCGCGGTGACTAAAGCACCTGATCACTATGTTGCTATACAGGATATATTTAATGCACAGAAACTGAAGCGCTTTCACCACAATACCTGTTACAACCCAAGAATTTTATGAAAGGATCCGTGAGAAACTTGCCCTGATTCCTGTGAACATGCTACGTCGAATTATGTAGTGTGTCCCTCCCCGATTGTAGGAATGTTTGTGAAAAAAATGGTGGTCATCTCCTGGACGTCCTCTTTAAGACATGCACCTACAAATCTCTTCAGCAGTATGTATGTATGTAATGACATCCTCTGTACCATTCCTTCCCCTGATTAAATCTCTTTCAGCTCCTTTTTACTATCTCTATATTTCCATTTCAAAATTTTCCGTCTTTCCGAGACGCTATTTATTTAAAAGTGTTTTCAGTTATTGGTTGGTCTCTTGTGTGGCTCATTTTGTAATTTGTAAAAATCCACTATAGTACCTTTATTTCAATCTATTCAAACTTTTGGAGTCTTCTCTAATAAACAAAATCGTATCACCCTGAATATATTAAACGTATACTGAATACTAAGTTTTATCTTACAAGTCTTAAAAGGCACTGTCTAAACACGTTTTACGTTTAAAAATTATGGCTTTACGACGATTTTCACTACTTTTGCAATGTCTCTTTAATACACTAATATTCTACCACGATGTAGTAGTTAGTTTAGCGTTACTAAACCTCATGATTCGCTACATAGCCTCTAGTATTCTTTTTGTCTTTCTAAAATTGTAGTAGTGGTTTACGTGTAGTGGACTGAAATGTATATTGATTCAAATTGCTCAAACTACTGTTACCGGTCGGCCTGCAGCTACTTTTTGGATATGTTCCCAGAGAAACCATGGGCCATCGAATGGCCCAGATCATGCCACGCGCCTGTGTGCACCCTCCTTAAATCCCGTGAATAAATTCAGGTATTAAATACCTCCTGAAAGTTCTTAGAATATTAAAAATAATACACACATATTTGTTTTTCACATTTTATTTTCTAATGCAAATGTAACTTCTTCATATGTCATTATTAATAGTGGATTATTCTAGAAGATTGTACTACTGCTATTACCGTATAATCGGATGTGTCTTTTTCTTTTTATCTCACACTAAGCGGTGTCATTTCAATAAAAATTGCAGAATCATTGCAAAGGATCGAGTGTGAAGGAAAGAAATTATCAGGACATAGCCAATCCATTATATCCTTCGTTTTCTTATTTTCCCCTCCTTTCTCTCTCTCTCTCTCTCTCTCTCTCTCTCTCTCTCTCCCTCTCTCTCTCCTCTTACAATCATTCTACAGAGGAGAAAAGATGTGCAAAACATGTTACTTTTTAGTAACATGAGCAGTAACAGTAACATGAGCTAATATATAAATAAGTGCTAGGACGATACTAGCAATTAATTTAACCTATATGTGGACAAGAGCATCTACTCATTCAGGATTTAGTTATAATTTTTGGCTCTTTAAAATATATATGATAAAACATTTGTTATTACAACTTTAACATACCCGATTGTATTTTGACAACAATTACATATAGATTGTCTTCTTTTCTTTCACATTTGTTGTATCACGCGTATATCTACCGAGCCGCCGTAGCTCAGTGGTAGAGCTTTGCGGTAGCATTCGGGAGATTGTGGGTTCGATCCCAGCAGCCAACCATCCTGACTGAGGTTTTCCCGGTTTTTTTTCCTCAGGCACACCAGACAAATGTCTGTATGGCATCTTTAACATAGCCGACACCTTCCCGAATCCTTTCCCCTTCCCTATCATAGCCTGAGCCTTAGATGTCTAAATAAAACCTGAGCCATAAATAAAGTTCACGTGTACATCTGTAGCATATCAGAATCAGTACAAAAAAACCTTCGGGGTAAAGGGAAGAGTGACACAAGAATTCTACTCACAAAAGAAGTTATATCCATTTTGCGAGTGAATTTCTTTCTGTCACTATGGCGGAAGTGTCTTCTTTGTAATAAAATTAAGAGATTTACAAGGAGACTTACGGAAGTGTAACTCACCGATTTTAATGAAACTTTGCAAACTTGAAGAACATCGAAAAATAATCGACACGTATTTCTTTTATTTCGGCAATGGTTCGGGTTTAAGGGCAGAAACCACCCTGTGAACGTTAGGGGTGATCTCCAAGCATACAGAAAACAATCATTTAATGTAGAGGAAACAATACTGCCAGGTGGGGGGGGGGTTAGGACAGCTGATTCAGAATCGGACGTCAAAAGTACAAAATTCAAAATGGCGGATCCAATATGGTGATTACAATTACAAAAAGTCGTCTGGTTTGAAATGCTCTGCAGCTAGCCAATAACAATTATAGTTGGCAGGGGTTACTACGAGAAGGTGATAGACTGATTTGAAACCCCTTTCTGCACTGATGTTAACGGGATGCTTGATTAAAGTTAGTCTCGTCACCTCTCACTATTCAGGGTGTTTATTTATAGTGAGTCCCCTCGCCTCTCACTAGTCGGGGTGTTTATTTATAGTGATTTGTAGTATATTTGGGTCCCGTGTTAAACCTTGAGTAGCGCAGTAGGCGCTAAATTGGGAAAGTAGGTCTAATTCTGATAATACAAATTATTCGTACTTTAACTCTGATGCCCGAAATTTTCGTCTTCACTTTCTTTAACGTTAAAATGGATTTTTGAATGGAATGGTGATGCTAAAAGTAGGATCAAAGTTTCGACTCGATTATATAACGGCCGTTTAAGTCTAGCCAGCGACTGGTTGATGATTGTAATGAAAGACAAAGACAATTAAGATCCACTCACTGATTCATAATCAGTTTTCGTCGCCCAGATTTGCAAATCTTATTAGGTATGCGTGGTACAAAAGCGGTTATTTGGAAGAAAAAACACCTGAGTTTGAAAATCCTTTAACATTTTATTTCAAAGATTGTGCAGCGTTTTGCGATCTGTGCACAGTTATTTCCGTAATAAGGTGTGCGTGGTGTAAACAATGTTAATGCATCACACCTTTTTTACGGAATATCATTACTGTAAAACGTTTTCGCTATAAATTAATAGTTATAACAATTGAGGATCTATGAAGTTCTGACATAGTGAGAGGCGAGGGGACCCACTATAAATAAGCACCCTGAATAGTGAGAAGTGACGAGACTTACTTTAATCAAGCATCCCGTTAACATCCGTACAGAAAGGGGGTTCAAATCGGTCTGCCATCTTCTCGCAGTAACCCCTGCCAACTTTAATTGTTCTTGGCTTGCTGTAGAGCATTTCAAACCAGACGACTTTTTGTAATTGTAATCACCATATTGGATCCGCCATTTTGAATTTTGTACTTTTGACGTCCGATTCTGAATCAGCTGTCCTAACCCCCCCCCTGACAGTATTGTTTCTTCTACATAAAATTATTGTTTTCTGTCTATGCTTGGAGACCACCCCTAACGTTCACAGGGTGGTTTCTACCCTTAAACCCGCACCATTGCCGAAATAAAAAAATACGTGTCTATTATTTTTTTATGTTCAACAAGTATGCCAAGTTTCAATTATATTAGTGCTAACAAGCACAGCATTTGCATTGACATATGAATCAGTATTCAGGACCGCAAAACACACGGGTCGCAAAATGCACGGCAGCAAAACGCACGCCACCGTGAGTTAATTTGAATTTATCTAACCTAACCAAATCATTGTTAGTATAATATCTGCGTTATTGTAACATAATTTCAATGGACCAGTCGTTAAGCTCGGTAAGATCGCCTCACGAATTCTGCCATAATTTTCAGTTTAGGGATATATAGCCGAAGTAAGGGGATGTAAGTGGGTTTATTAACGCGATGTCGAATCTGTCTTTCTACTTTCCATTCAGTTGAACATTGCTTAGTATCAAGGCATAGGAAGTGTTTGCTTTCTTATGCCTTATAGATAGACCCTATCTTCGACCTAGAGTAGAGTATATGATTGAAATGGCAAAACAAATTCATTCTCGTTACGAAAGCAGCCCTTATCATATAATCCCCAAATATGAAAGGTAGGACAGTTCGTAGAAAATACATAATTCCCTGGCATCATCGTACAATGTGATTTACGACGACACTGGATTTTTTAAGCTTCATTTCACTATTTCAACTTGGTATTTGAATTTGAATTTATTTAAAACATTTAAGTAACTTCCGTTCAGGACGAATATTTCCACTTAGGGGCACAAATGGTTTGAGCTTATGTAAGCTATAGGTCCCATTAGCTATATTTTCCCATTCAGTAGTTAAATTTCGCAGACTACGTAAACTTCCCTAGTAGTTGAGTTCAATTTTAATGTATCATAGTAAGAAATCATGTAAGATGCAAAATTTTTATTTATAACTATTACATTCAAGTTACTACTGAATTTAGTGAAAGTAAAAAAATATCTAATTTCTTCTACGGGGCTCCAACCACCGACTCTCACTTCAACTCGTATTAGTAGCATTACAAAATTAGCATGCGCTTCACCTATTTCAGTCATTTTTGTAGTTAAAAATATGGTTTTGGTGTTTTGAATTTATTGAAATGTGTTGTGCAGGAAAATATATTCACTTTTTCGTCAAGTAATTATGAATATTTTTCTTTCTTTTTTTCTGTCCTCAGAAGTTCCGAGTAGGTCATTAGTACAACGCAAAACTAGAATTTCCCCTTGTTTAAGCATTGGACTGGTATGTTACTAACTTTAGGCGCTACTAGCGCAGAAAATTCGTTTCTGAATACGACTTCACCTAGTCAGCTGTTAGTCACTCGTTAGTACAGCGTTAGTCGCTTCAGAAAACGTCTCTGAATACGGCTGGAAATGTTTAAAAGAACAAGGATTTGTCTACTATATAGCTTGCAAAAGAATATTTGGATACACGTGCCGTAAATCTGGACCTTCGACAAACACGAGAGACTCCTGTTGTAAAATGGGGCTTGATTACACAAACGCAGCAACAAAGCAAGTACTTTTGTTTATTTTCTCTGTGTGTTTGAGCCTTTCTGTTCGTTGGGGTATGGCAAAGTTTAACGATATCGTTTGTTAATAAATACAACAGGTGGGGCGGGGGGGGGGGGGGGCGAGCGTCCAGGGTACCTAAATCTAAGTATTGAACAAGTGGCGTAGAACATATGTTATTCAGTTTTTCAAAGGAGAATTTGGAGTGCGTAAATTGTACTGCCAGGTGCTAGTACTGGTTTGTATAAAGTTTATGTAATGTATTACTTGGAATGAAAATTAAGCAAAGCACCACACCATGCTTTACCCTGGCTTAATTGTTTGTTTAATATTAACATTCTAAATGAGCTGAAAAGCTTCTAAGGACAGAACCTACAATTCTTGGTAAAGTGGGCTAAGAACTACTAATACCAAGAAGTATTCAAATATTCGAATCTATGATATGCTAGAAATCATCGAATATTCGAATAGTCTGAGCTCTAGTTCTGACGTACTTTCATTGACACGTGTATAATTGGTGTTCAGCCTCAAGGGGACTTGTTTAATTTCCATATCCTCATCCTTAGATCCTCACCATCATTAGTACTCAATTTTGTCCTCGCTTTCATTCAACCTTAATGTTAAGTGCGAAATTCTACCTCGACCTCGAGATTGGACTTCATCCTCGACCTCACTTAATCTCAACCTCAATCTACCGAGCCGTCGTAGCTGAGTGGTAGAGTATTGGAGTAGCGTTCGGGAGGGTGTGGGTTCAATCCCAGCGACCGACCATCCTGAGTTTTTTCCAGGGTTTTCCTCAGTCGCACCAGGTAAATTCCGGGATAGCACTTTCCCTCATCCTTCCTCATCCATATTCCGGCCTGAGCCTTAGATGCCTAAAGGTCATAAATAAAATTCAAATTCGACCTCGATCTGACTCAAATCTAAACCTTATGATGAAACTTCAATCTCGACCTCACTCAACCTGAGCCTCACGACGGAACTTGAACCTTGATCTCACTCAACCTAACGAAGAATATGATCACCAATCTAATTACAACCTCACGATTTAACTTCAACCTCGACCTCACAATGGACTTTGAACCTCGACCTCACTCAACCTCAACCTTGATCTGACTCAGCCTTACCATGAACCTCGACCTTACAACCTTGAACTTCCACCTCTTTCAACCTCACAATAAAACTTCAACCTTGACCTCACAAACTTAAGCTCGCGTCTAGAGGTCTAGGAGAGATGAGATTGAGGTTGCTCCTCGTGAAGTTGAAGTTTTGCGGTCGAGGCTGAAGTTCAATCGCGAGATTGAGGTTAAGCGAGGTCGACGTTGAAGTTCCATCGTGACGTTCAGGTTCCATCGTGAAGTTGAATCTACAATTCCAGCTTGAAGTTAAGGTTCAGGTCGAGGTTAAAATTAATTCGAGTCGTTGAGGTTGAAATCCCATTGTGAGATTTTGATTGAGTGAGGTCAAGGTTGTGGTCCCATGGTGAGCTTTAGTTTTAGTTAGGTCAGGATTGAAGTTCCATCGTGAGGTTAAGGTTCAGTGGGGTCGAAGTTAAGATTCCATCCTTTGATAGGGATCCAGTGAAGTCGATGTTAAAGTTCCATCGTAAGGCTGAGTTAGGTCAATGTTGAAGTACCATCGTGAGGCTGAGATTGAGGTTGAAGTTCTATCATTAGGTTGAAGTTGTTGTTCTATTGTGAGGTCTAGATTGATAGTACATCTGAGGTTTAGTGAGAGGAGGTGAAGGTTCAATCGTGAGGATTAGGTTCAGTGAGGTCGATGTTGAAGTTCCCATGAAGTAGAGAGCGGTCGAACTTGAACTTTCATAGTGAGGTTGAAGCTGGGTAAGGTCGAGGTTAATGTTTCATCGCGAGGTTGAGAGAGATCGGACTTAAAATTCTATCATGAGGTTGAGTTTGAAGTTTTGTTGTGGAGCTGAGGTTAAAGTCATATTGTGAGTTGAGGTTACCTGAGGTCAAGGAAGTTCCATCGTGAATTGATTTTGATTACTAATGCATATTGTGCACAATTTGGTGTAATAAAATGAATACTGTAGATTTGTATAACTAGAATTTAAAATAGGTTGGCAACACTGACAACGGGGGATATTTGGAACCGGGACAATCACAAGATGTGTCAAATAATATTTATTCAGTTTCCAAAGACGTGGAAACAACTTTTCAAATATTTTTTAAAAGGTTTCCAACACTGACAATCTGGGCCTAATATCATACTTGAAATCCTAATTCACGTAATGCATTTCCTAAGGTAGGAAATTTGCTGTCCTTGTAGATAAAGGAGAAGTCGACGATTAACGAATATTGGTTGGAAGATGAAAATAAAGTATGTTGGTGTATAGAGCACAACCATAGGAAAAGATCATTGACCTGAAGCGTCCAGTTTTCTTAGATTTTTTTTAGCACAGAACAACTGCAAAATGTGTTGGGAAAGTTTTAGAAGTGAAATGTGTGGTGCAGTGGTTGCGTTTTGACCTTTCCTTTGGACGACCCGGGTTCGATCCCCCAGTCGGCGCCGTGTTTTTTCGACTAAAATGATAGCTTCAACTATTTACAGAACTCCATCAGAGATTCTTCTTGGGCTGGAGAGAGAAGAAGCATAACTAGCTAGAATCAGAAAGTAAACCGTGTGTTTGTTCTTTAGGATAATAATAAATCAATCTAGTTTCAATATGTCATTGATCTTTCTCTATCCTTCTCTTTCTTTATATGATTTCGTCAATTCCTTTTTTCTCTTTCTCTCTTACTCATTCCTTCTCCTACACACACTCTTGTTATTATGTGCGTGTGTGTGTTTATTCTATCTCCGCAGATTATTATAAACATTAGTTTATTCTTATCGTGAGGAAAATTGCCCGGTACTACATCAGTCAGGATAAATGGCCGTACTAGAACCTTTCGATAGCTAAACCAACGCTATAGCAACTGAGCTACCGCTACTCTATCCATCTCGGTTTCCATGTCGATTCATCCACATGTCATTAAGAAGCAATATATCGATTAACAGAGCGACAGGTTTATATATTATACTCGTTGGGTTTGCATCTTATTTATAGCTTTTAGGCACCTATGGATCACTCCGATGTAAGGTTTTGTGAAATGCGGTAGGGAGTCGGCCAGGCCAGGTCCTAAATTGAAGGTACCATCCCGGTACATGATTGGTGTAGCTGAGAAAAACACTTGGAAAATATAAGTCAGGACAGTCAGCCGCTGGTACCGAACCGAGGACCTCCCGAATACGAAACCAACGCTCTACCAAGTATGGTAGGCTGCTCGGAAGAAAGCATACTCGTTTCCATGTTTACCACATGCACACACACACACACACACACAAAAATTGTCTCGAAAGAGAAAGATCTTAATTTATCTCAGATATATTCTCCATGTGATGCTAAAGATCCATTCTTGTATCTGCATCTGTTGAGTATATATATATATATCATATTCAGCCGTTTTCTATCCACTGCTGGATGAAGGCCTCCCCCTTTTCTTTCCACATATCTCGGTCTGCTGATATCATCCATGTAGCTCCTGAAAAACGCTTGATTTCATCTATCCATCTTACATTTGGACGTCGTCTCGGTCGTTTCTTTTCTCTAGGAATCCACTGGAGTACATTTGTCGTCCACCTTCCACCTGTTCGTCTAGCTATGTGACCGGCCCATCTCCACTTCATCTTCGTCGTAGTCTTGATTACTTCCTCTACCTTTGTTTGTGAGCGAATCCATTCATTTGTCTTCCTGTTCCTCCTGGTTATTCCTAGCATGCACCTCTCCATTGCTCTTTGTGTGACTCTCAATCTTTGAGTCGTTGGCGCATTCAATGTCCAAGTTTCGCAACCGTACATCATTACAGGTAAGACACATTGATTATAAACTTTACGCTTCAGACACATTGGAAGTTTGCTTTTGAAAATAAAGTGTAATCTTCCAAAAGAACTCCACGCCATTTTACATCTTCTATTTATTTCATCAGTCAACTTTGCATTCGCTGTTTTAAGCTGGCCTAGGTAAACATACTCATCAACTATGCCTATTGTCTCTCCGTTAATCTTCACTTCCTTCTTTGCAGCATGTTGGTTGTACATTACTTTTGTTTTACTTAAGTTCATTTTAAGGCCTATTTTCGAACTCTCCTTACTCAGTTCTTCCATTCTTGTTTGTAGTTCTTCTGCACTTGAAGCAAACAGGACTATATCATCAGCGAGCCGTAGGTAATGAAGATATTCGCCATTAATTTTAATTCCAACTTCATCCCAGTTTAAATTTTGGAACACTCTCTCCAGGACCGCACAAAACAGTTTTAGAGAAATTGAATCTCCTTGCCTTACCCCTTTTCCAACTTTAAATTTTTCACTGTCTTGATGCAGTCTAATGACAGAAGTGGCAGTCGAGTAAATGTTTCGCAGTAACTTGATGTATGCACTTTCGATGCCTTGATGTTCAAGTGATTTAAGTACTGCTCTAGAGGAGACCGAATCGAAAGCTTTTTCAAAATCTATGAATCCCAAACATAGTGGAAGTTCATATTTATTAGCCCTTTCCATAACTTCATTCAATGTTTATATGTGCTCCATTGTGCTAAATCCACGACGAAATCCGGCTTGTTCCCTTCCCTGGTTAAAATCCAAGTCTCGTTCAATACGATTCAAAATAACTTTGGTGAACATTTTGTATAGGACTGACAGTAAACTAATTGGTCTGTAGTTTTCGACGCGTTCTTTGTTCCCTTTCTCGTACAACAAAATGATAACGCCATTGTTCCAACTTGAGGGTATTTCTTTCTTCCTCAGGCACATTGAGAATAATTTAGCAAGTTCCTCTTTCATTTTTTCACCTCCCCATTTAAACATCTCTGCTGTGAGTCCATCTTCTCCTGGCGATTTTCTGTTCTTCATCCCTCGAAGTACTTTATATAAATTGCATTTACTATAACTTAGCACGCAACATATTTTGTGTATTTTGCTACTAACATCTTCTTTGTACCGTAAATAACAACAAAATATCAGAAATTATAAAGCATAAATATCGTGCAACGTGCCCCACTTTTAAGAACTGATAGAAACAGACCTTTTCTCTTGTCTTTCATGCATAACTTTAGAGTTCTATGGAGGTAATTAATAAAGAAACAATTAGCTAGCAACCATAGGTTTCAAAGTTCATTTTTGTTTCTTCATGTTCGGCAAGGATCTTTTCTATTGGACAATTTGAATTACACTTTTCAGTACACTTCAACTAGTGGCCCACCTAAAATAAAATTTAGGTTTCCTGTTTTGGTGTTTGAAATGCTACTTGCATAAGTTTTTGTTTTTTTTTTTAATTTTTGCTACATATTACAAGAAATCATGAATATCTTTCCAGAGCCCGTTACATGTGATAATGTTTTCCGTTAAAGGAAAGAAAATTCCAGCTCGTGCTCGCTCACTCACACACTCTCAGAATCACCACCCTACGTTAGTTGGATCTTCTAAGCTTAGAGAAAAATGGTGTATAACAAAGTCGTGTAACCATTATATTCGCCACGATAGTACAAACCTATTATAACGAGATGTTGTTGCTTAAGTAAATGTTGTGTTCATAGTAATCGCTTAAGACAAATACTAAAGTTCGATTATATATATTGAGCTTTTCTAGCAGGTGAATTATACGATATATAACGTGACAGGAATGTATAAACAAAAATATTTGCAAATGTATTACTAATTTCGAAATTCTTCACTAAATTTCTTTCTTGATTTTTTATCATTCATACTTCTCTAGCTGCTGATTACAGTATTTAAAAAAAAATCAACCTGGCTATAATTGTTAGAAATTCACTGCCCTTAAAACAGGATATGTGTTTTCCTGCGATAGTCTTTTTACTCTTTTTCCCTATCGTCACAAAGGAGTGCTTTATGCAGTGCATTTCAAAATTGATGTTTGTAAATTGAGGGCTGAATTCGTCAGTCCGAAACAAAAAAGTTCCTGTGACGAAATAGAAAAGCATGCACAGTTTTGGAGCTATATGCGCACAAAGCCAGCACGGCATCTACAAATAATATAGAACTCTACAAACTATGATGTAAAATTTGGCAGCTTAGCAAATCACGATCTAAGTAGTACCCAGTACATTTAATTCAATGAAGTTTACATTTATAATTAAGATTGGAGGTTAGAACAGCTTGCGTATTGCTTAATGTTTATTCTTTGATAAAGTTGTGAGTGGTAATCTCCCTCTATGTGACAATCACAAATTTTGCTTAAATACATGCATTGGGTACTACTTTGTTTGTGAGTTGCTAAGCTGACATGTCTTACACCATTATTTGTTGGGATGTGACATTATTTGTGACGCTGTCGTGATAACTTTCAGCGCCTCTAGATTCGAAATTATGCATGTTTTTGAAAAGTAATTAACTCCCTCAATTTACAACCATCACTTTTGAAGCATCTTACATAAGATTTTCAGCTAAGGTATTGCAAGAATGAAGTTAAGAGGGAAGTAACTATCCATTCGTTGTATTACTTTCCCGTCACTTTTTGTGACACTACATTCTATAAACATTTGAAACTGGGCATGATGGAAGGATGTATATTATTCAGTACTCATAACATATAAATAATATTCTCCCACTCGGCATAATCTCATCTGATATACCGATTAATGTTTCTTTTAATTCGTACCTGAGGCCGTTCTGTAATTTATTCAGAACAATTGTGTTACCCTGTGTTGATTGTTCTACTTATTTCTCATTGTTAAAATCTCCGTGGTAGTAATTTCATTTTGACTTGGTGAATATATCTCAAAACATTTATTTCTAAAATGTTAAAATTCAGTGTTTCAACGACGAAATTTGCTGTGTATCAGAATAGCAGACAAGGAAAGAGGGTGTGCTATTTTGTTTTAATATCTGCATTTCTGTTTGTAGATATGGCATGAAATGTAACTTTCTTGCGATATAATTGTTTGATAAAGTTATCTTAAACAAAGTGACTCCTGAACTAGTGAATCGACAAAGGCATTAAGCCAAGATAATAATAGAAGAAAGTAAACACAATATGGCCCGTATATGTATGAATAGTGAACACAATACGTGGGTATAAATAGTGTACAAAATTTAAGGAAAGCAATACCAGAATCGACGGGTTGTAACAAATGAAGCCATGGTAATTTGATGGGGACGTAACGTTGAACAGAAGTTCGTACGACTAACACTCCAGGACAAAAACCTGTTTTGGTCGAATGCCGTTTTGGTTCAACGGGGCCGTGTTGGTCCAACGCCGGTTCTACGAACTATTGGTCTCATGCCGGTGTTGGTCCCACGCCGTATTGGTTCTACGAAGTGTTGGTTTTGCACTGTTGGTCTTATACAAGTGCCAATCCAGGCTATAGTGTTTTATGTGAATTGTTACGTAATTATTGCATTATTATCAAGATTCATTTTTTATCGTGTTGGTCGTATGATGATTATTAGTGTTGGTCCAACGTCGTGTTGGTTCTACTCAGTTTTGGTTCTATGAAGTATTGTTGGTTCAATGCCGTGTTGATCCAACGCCCTTTTGGTCCAATGCTCTGTTGCTTCAACGCCGTGTTAGTCCAGTGTCGTGTTGGTCCTACCATATTCGTTGTAACACTAATTCTTTGTAACAATAATTGAAGATTATTTTCAGAACGCCAATATCTTTTCTTGAAATTGGGTTTTTGGTTGAGACTGAGTTTTTGGTTGTATGTTTCGCACAAAAAATGCGACTCCGAACGCCACACAGTGGGACGAAACCCCAAAACACGGAGAAATTAGTACCTGAATGCTAAGGAAATATTGTTTGGATCATGGCCAGGGGCTTATAGGTGTACTATCTGCTTTATATTCACATAGTATACAGATAACATGTTTCATCATGGTCAAAGTCCTAATAAACCCAAACTGTTTAGCAAGTTTCACATGATATTTTTCATAAGTTAGGCTATAGCAAGATAAAGTAAATGGGTTATTGAGGTCTCCTGGGCACAAATTAAATACTGTTGATGATTTTAAGATTATCTTGCTTGTTTCTGAATGTTTTGGAATCGCAAATTCTTACTAAAACGTTCGAAAGTGATGAAACGAACCCAATAATTCCAAAATCTCAATTTCAAAAGTTTTGCAGGACACTATTTGAAATAGACGCCTGACTTGTACCTGCTGTAGTAATATTTCAGGACACTGCTCAACAGTGGGACGATATCGAAAAAACTGAGACAAAATCCCTAAACTCAGATATAAAAAACAAGCTCGAAAACCAGCTTATGTTGTAGTAGAATGTCCAATATACACTAATCTACTTCGTTTATAATTCTGAAACGCATAATCATAGTGCATGTCCGCTCAAATTTGCCAATTTTTTCAACATTTACAGAACGTGGTTATGTATATTTTTTGTCTGCAGCAGAAATTGAGAAAAATAATTTATGTAAACATGGTATGCGGAGCCGTTATGAGGTATTTCAGCACCCGAGGAATATGCAGAAAATGACCCCCACCCACGTTTTATTGGAATTTTATTTACTTTTAAATATTGTATAGAAATTGAAAAAAGAAACGTAATAATGTGTATGTCACTTATCACATTTTTATAAATTTTGTGAAAGAAAAATTATAATAACTCCAATTGCCTGTGATTTGTATGAAAAAAAAACGAACGTTTTTATTTTTAACCTGACTTTTTTTTTTATTTCGGCGCTTAGCACATTTGGACTTTTTCTTTCATATATAGTTTTCAACGTCCCTGATTTGGAGTCCCCCAGCTTTGGTGCCTAAGACAGGTGACTCACTAAGGCACTGATGGTAGGTTTTCTAGTTCGGCTACAGTGCAATCATATCTTTAAAGTAGGTGAGAGCTCCGTCTTAAAGTTCTTGTAATATTATATATACATCGAATAAACTACATTTCCCAAATTCATCGATACGCACAAAAAAAGCTAAGCGAGCCAAGCTATGATTTTTCGCCAATATAAAATTTAGAATAAATACTTTCAAGGCATCCAACACTTAGCTGCCACTAGCTGCAACCTACATAAAAATTCCCCCAAAATGTGAAAACGCGTTGCGCAAGTAAATACTTGGCGATGATGCGTATCGAATCCGCACCTTTTATAAATGAAAGATAGCGGAGAATTGAAGGACTAAGGATGTAAAGAAATGGGGTGGAGTGGGAGCTGGTATGCAAGAGTGATGGACTAGACTCATTAGAGGAATGGGGTGAAAATGGGACCCACTCTCTGACTTCTAATGTGAAAAAGATCCATGAGTTCTTACCTCCAAAATGGGATATAAATCTTTCAGAAGTGATGATTGCACTCCTGATTAGCCCTGAACTCTTAAGAACAAGTTGGAAAATTTTATACGATTTAGTCATGCGTAACGTGTTTGACATATTATTACAAAAAGTATAAATTATATATAGTTTCCCAGATGTACACGCACATATTACTGCAGTAGGTATAATACCTGAAATATTACTGCAGCAGGTATAATTCAGATGTTTATTTCGAAACGGATTCTTCTGCATAAATTTTGAAATTGAGATATTGGTATTGTTGAGTTTCTTTTATCACTTTCGAACACATTAGCAAGATTTTGCGATTCCAAAAGTCCTCAAAATCTTTTGAATTTCTTGGGAAAGTAAAGGACAGAAACATAATGAGAAAGAAAAAGAAAAAATGAGAAAGAGAAAGAAAAAGAAAAAGAAACTTTTTGGACAAGAAAAAGGGTATAGATGTTCTATTATTTGTGTCATTAAATGTAACAATGTAATAATTATTGTAGACGCTATAAATAGGCATTAAGGCCTGTTGTGTCGACGAAATAAATAAATAAATAACATTACAAGTTGAATATAAGTTTATCTTTTCCAATAATATTTTGCAAAAGTAAAATATTGGTAAACTACTAGCTTCTAAAACTATTTTTAACATACATGCAAATTTTCCCTATCGTTTAAAAATTTGAAGTGTACAACAAGCGTTTGTGTCAATTTACTATCATTGATGGTGCTTGGACAAGGCCCCGTTTGGAAATGGACGCCTGGAAAGTTAATTACTAGTCTTTGTATTTTTTCACATATCTATATAGTTTACTAATTTCACATTTTTGGTTACGTTTGTTTTGCCATTCCATGCCATGCCATGCTTTTCTTACGTTTCTTGCGTTTTATTAATAGTGTTGATAATTATTACACGCTTTTTATTGACTTACTCTGTAATCATGTTTCATCTCTGGTACAAATCTTGCAACGTTAATTTAACCCATTTCCCGACGTCATACAAGGATGAAATTTTTCACTGCCACGTGAGCCGAGTGACAATACAACATTTCATTGTTACTTTCATATACATGTACATACTTTCTATATATGTATATATTTTAACAACATATTTTAATGTATTTTGTTATAATTGATTTCTTTATCCTAAAATAGATACTAGCCTGCACCGCGGCTGGGTTTGGCTGATTGCAGAATACTTTAGGATTTGGGCCACAAAATATAAGCTGGGGAAAATGTATGCACACCCAAATAACCCGAAAAGAATAATAAATAGAATAAATTTAAAAAGGATTTTAAAAAATTAATTTAAAAACACGCTTTTTAAGCAAAGAAAAATGGACTAAAAGTAAAAAAAAAATATGAATCAGAAAATATAAACATGAGTGCTCTTAGATATTATGATTTTATGATAAGGGAAGCAAGAGCACTCACGCTTTTATTTTCCAATCCATAAATCTTTTTAGTCTATTTTTCTTTGCTTAAAAAGCGTGTTTTTTAAAAAATCCTTTTTTAATTTTTTTTTATACAATACTCGGAAATTATATTTCCTTCAAAAACAAGCAAGCTAGTCTTGATATCATCAAGAGCAGTTATTTTCACTGTTTCTTTCACTTGATTTACTCACATGTATTTAATAGCATATATTGTTCATATTACTTTTGAGGGTAACTAAGGAAGTACAATAAGGAACATTTTATTTCATATCTTTAGCACATTAGACTCAATATGCATTATTCATAATTTTCATGAGTCATCCACGAGGTCCTACCCCTAATAAAATCTCCTGGAAGAAACGCTCTTTTTGTACCTGGGGAGACCTTATTAACTCATTTAATTTACCTCACGATAACAGAATTTATGAAGAAATCTCCTGTGAAATAAGCAACCCGTTAAACAGCTGGTTTTATCGATTTCGTTAAGATGCTCTGGTACTCTAAATTCCCTCGAAAGTTAACCCATTTAAAAAGTAGTGCAATGTTTTTAACAGTTTTCTCTCTTATTTTTAATGTTACAAACTTCAAATTTCACCCACATCTAGAGGAGATACATATCTATGAATGGTATGTCTCACAATGTCAATATATCTAGTAAGTCAGTGACTTTAAAAAAAAATGGCAGCAGTTAGATTTTTACAACTTAGGCTGGCATGAGCCTTCCGCGGTCCGTCTCTTGCAGCGACAGTGTTCTGTTTTTCCTCCTCCCCTTCCTCGCTCCCTCGCTGAAGCTATATAGATCAGAGATAACTGATAAGCCAGACTTCAAAACAAGACCTTTTTTCTTTCAACTATAGAAAGATGGAATGATAAAAGAAGTAGCAAAAAAGTTAGACAACCCGGGTGGCGAACCGACTTGAAATATGACAGGAAGGTGCGATGATTGAAACAATTACTAAGTGTATTTTGAACATAATTAGATGATAAACTTGCATAGCCAATGTCCAGTGATGATTTCAGAACATTTCTCTAGGGGAATTTCAATACAAATTGAGTAATAAAAGTATAAAGAACATTTTTTTTTCTGTGTACAGATAGGAATGAATGAATCTCTAGTTTAGGGTCCCACGGTTGTTTCCTTGGGGTGAAAGGAGACAAATGAGAATTATGAAAAAACTGGTGGAATGACAAATTGAGAGGAAGCAGGAGAACCCCGAAAAAAAAACAGGATCACGGTGTTGTCACCTTTGGTGGCGCGGCAAGAATTCTGGTTTCGAGATCCTGCGACTTTCCAAGCCACCAAGTTGGCAGCGCCACCACGTCGTTCCATTGTCTCAAATAAAGGTTTTCACACGAGAGCGATTTTCCGAGCCTCCAGAGGCACATTTATTTGACAATTTTGCATTTTAAACAGGAATATCGAAGTAGAAAACGCACACTTCGACACAGAAAACTTCATAACCGAACTTCAGTCAAGGACTGAAGTATGTGAAATTACTGCTGATGAATATTCAAACAGAGAATTGAAGCAGAGATGCTGGGAGGAGCTTGCAGAGAAAAATGAATTTGGGAAGATTTACGTTTGTAGATAAAATAAACATTAAATTGATATAGTTTATTTATGGCATTTTGGTATTTCAGGCTCGTATCGGGATAGGGTAGAGCAGAGGATGTTGTGAGGTAGTCGTCCAGGGCCTAGTTTGTAGATACCATCCCGGCGTTTGTATGGTGCCACTGAGGAAAATATCCTGGAAAAAAGTTTGTTGAAGTTAAATTTATTTATAGTCTTCAGGCATCTAAGATTCAGACCGGGTTAAGGGAGGGGACAGAGCAGGTCGTATCAACCAGAACCTAAGTTTAAGGTATCAACCCAGGATTTTCCTGGTGTGACAAAAGAAAAATCTGGAAAACTGCAGTCAAGATGGTCGACCGCTGAAAATGAGCCCAATACCTAACGAGTACTAACTGTGCTAGGGCCGCTCGGTGGAAAAACTTGTCAGGATAGGCGACCGCTGGTATACAGTAAACATCTCGCTACAAGGTATTGTAATGTGAAAATAATCCTTAGCTTTGATCCTCATCTATATAAACTTTTTTGTATGTAACTTTCTATCATCACTTTTCGTTTTTGAGGTTGAAAAAAATTCAATCTGCAAGAACTAGTATGTCTCACCTAAAAAGCGGAAGTTTTGAGTAGCCGTTACACAGCCTAAACAGTTGAAGCTAGAAAAGTGAAATTTGGTATGAAGGTACATCATCCATCACCAGTAGATTAAGTGATAAGAAAAACAAGATGAGCACCAAGACTACTATGGTCTTGCATATTTTCCCTCCCGGTCTTGGTCTTCAATGTCAAGTCTTGATCTTGCATACCGTGGACCTAGACTGCATGACCGATTTACTTATCACCGATAGTAATAAATAAAACAAGACCATGACATAACAAGCTAAGTAATGGGGTTATTGTAGACAATACCAAAGCGCCCCCGTATAAATTCAAATTATCTTAAAACGTATCCAAAAGAAAGAGTTAAAGTCGTAGGGACATATGGAGTCTAAGCGAATGCTGGGCCCTGCCAGTTTCAGAGTAAAAGTCATAGATTTTCCCACCGGTGTCCATGACTATTACAACGGTTTATGGCTTATCTCTGTCGAACTTGTGGCTACTGAAACCTCGTTGGGGCACAAATGGAGGGTACTACGATTTAATTTGTCATTCCAAATGGTGATTTAAAATGACCTACCAGTTTTAGAGTCACATTCATAGTTTTCCTCGCCATTGCAGACCATGACGAATCCAACGGTCATCTCTGTGGAACTTGCAGTTACTGAGATCTAGGAGAGACGCAAATAGAGAATACTAAGCGATTCGAAAGGACCTGCCAGTTTTAGAGTCAAACTGATAATTTTCCCCACCGTCTTAGACCATGACAAATCCAACGGTGTATCATTCATCTCTGTGTAACTTGTACTTACTGATACCTAGAAGAGAGACAAACATACCATGTGAAAATACATAGGAAAATGGAGAGAACTAAGTAAATGAAAAGGCCCTGTCAGTTTTAGAGTCAAAGTCATAAGTTTCCCCACCGTTTGAGGTCGTAACAAATCCAACGTTGTATGGCTCAACTCTGTAGTACTTGTAGTTGCTGAGATATAGGGGGAGGGGCAGACAGACAGAACAAACCCTATATCTTCCCTTATTCACTGACGTTCATACGGGTGCGCTAATAATAATAATAATGTATTCTTCAGCACTGGAGAAAATTGTACTTTGAGGCTTCATAACTTAAGGCCTAATGACGCAAGAAAAAGAGATTTAGACATTTTCACAAAAAAATCATATTTGTGATTTGAAATAATAATACCATTAAATTCTAGTACAACTTGTTGAGCGCCGTGGTTCTGTGGCAGGTAGTTGTCTTCCCATTCGGGATGTCTTGGGATTGATTTCTGGTTCAGCCATCCTGACTGGGGCTTTTCCAGTGTTTTCCTCAGTCGCACCAAGTAAAAACAGGGATGTACCTTAGAAATATCTGCCCGACCCCTTCCCACTTCCTGTTTTACCTATCCCGGCTTGAGCCTGGGACACAAAAAAAAACATAATTCAAGAACCAATTCGATTTCCGTTTAGAGTCATAATATTATAATTCGACTTCCAGATTATCGGTACCTCCCATTCTCTCTGGTAAATCCTTTGCATAATTTCTCTAGTCTTGAATTCAGTAACTTCTTTATAGATTAGCTTGGAAGCTATGAAGCTTCCAAGTTTAATTTACTACACCTTTCCATGCTCATAACTCGAAAGCGATTAATTTCGAAGCTTGTGAACATAAATAACAAGTCATTTTCGAAAGTTCAGAATTGGTTGCTATCTGTAGAAACACAAAGGTTCCAGTATTTTTAGTATGACCGGGGTTTACTTTCACACCTACCTTAGCTTTAGAAAAAAAAAGTGTTGCTTGTGAATTCCGAACCGAGCTGCCGTAGCTCATTAGTAGAGCGTTGAGGTAGCATTCGGGAGGTCGTGGGATCGATCACAGCGGCCAACCATCCTGATTGAGGTTTTTTCCAGGGGGTTTCCTCAGTCACACCAGGCAAATACCGGGATGGTGCCTTCAATTTAGGCACTGGCCGAAACCTTTCTCCTCCCCTATCCTGGCCTGAGCTGTAGATGCCTAAAGGCCATACGTAAAATTAAAAAATTATTGTCAATCCCGTGATGATTAATATTCATCAAAATACCCTTTTCATTTTCTTTTATTACTCAAAATATTTTCGTTCCTATCCGTTTTCCATGTAAGTTAAACGAAGCAACTAAAGAGAGGGAGTGTCCAGTGGCCATATCGCTCACCGCCCGCTGCCACCATTGTCAACATTTTAACAGCAGGTGTACAGATGGAATTGTCGCAATGCAACGTTGCCGCTTTCACAAAGTAATAAACCGACACTGATTTATTGAGTATGTTGAAATTGTGAGATTTACCATTCATAGATATGTATCTCCTCTAGATGTGGGTAAAATTTGAAGTTTGTAACATTGAAAATAAGGGAGAAAATTGTTAAAAACATTGCAATGCTTTTTAAATGGGATAACGTTCGAGGGAGTTTAGGGTACCAGAGCACCTTAAGATGAAACATGTACTACGTGAATATTAAGTATATAGCACACCTATAAGCTCCTGACCAAAATCGGTGACGCAGTATGTCGTCTCAGGAGTCAGGACTCTTACTTATGCACTTACCTACTACAGTCAGATGGTTGAAAAGCATGACTCTCTACAATCTCAATATTCATTATCATGCATAGATTATAGGGAGTGAACGAGAAATTCTCCGTCTTGGCTAGTGAGTCCCCCGCGAGTTCCCCAGTTTTCTAACGGCTCGGAATAGCGGGGAAGTAGGATATTTTGTCCAATAGTAACAGTCTGCGCTCGATTGCGTTCGCGAAAGGACCTTAATCAAATTCACGAGCCCCAAATTGCCTTGCGCTGCCACTGGACATGGTCACACGATACGCATTCGTAAATCATACAAAACTTTCGAATTTGTTCACCAGAGCTCAGGGCTAATCAGTTGCGCAATAATTTCTTCTGAAGGATTATACCCCTTTTTGGAGGTTAGATCTCATGGAAGAAATGATAGGATCTTTTACACCTTACAAGTCAAAGCGTGGTTCGCCTCCCCAGCCCATGTCTCTAATCCGTCACTCTTGCACACCAGGTCCCACTCCACCTCATTTCACTACTTCGTTACTAGTGTAACAAGGCCTTCTATTCTCCGCCATTTTTGATTCATTAAAGCTGCGGATTCTAAACGGATCTATATTGCCAAGTGTACGCGCGCGCCGCGGGTTTTCTCTAATTTGGAGTGGTTTTACGTAGAAGGTAGAAACTTCATATTAAGGAAAAATCAAAGCTTGGCCTTTTTTTTTTTTTTTTTTTTTTTTTTCATTTTGATGAAGTTGAGAAAACTATCCAAACTTTTACGTTAGTATTTCTATTGATACATATTACAAAAAACGTTAGAATACCACTCTAAACTACATTAAAGTTATGATTGCACTGTAGCCGAACTAGAAAATAGTGACAGCTGCAGACAGAATATGTACACAAAGCGCACATGCACTACTGATTATGCTTTTCAGGATTACAAACGAAGTGGTTTAGTGTCTATTGAACATTTAACTACAACATAAGATGTTTTTCAAGTTTATTTTTTAAATCTGAATTTTGGGGGTTTTATCCCAGTTTTTTGGATTTCTTCTCACTGTACCAGGCTACCAAATTGACACCTTCTTATAATATCCGGTCTGATAAAGAGAACCCTCTCTCTCCTTCTCCTCGTCTCTCCCACATAACGAAAACCAGCAAACAAGATGAGTACAGAATTAGCACAGATGAAATGAAAGAATGAATGCGAGGTGAAACAGTACATAAGATGATGCAGGGAGTGATTTAAACACACACACAATGAAAAATGGAAACCGAATGTTGGACAGAGACAGAGAAATTAGAGAGGGGGAGGGGGAGGGAGAGAGAAAGGGGGATAGAGAATAAGGAGAAAAGAGAGAGAGAGAACAGATAAACATATGGAATGAAAATGAAGTACAAAGAATCAAAAGAAAATAATAAAGTACAGGTTAATAGAAATCCAACAGTAAGATAGAAGTGACTCGGATTTTATAGTTTTTAGGATAATTTGAATATGTAGACAGGTGATTTAAAAAGGTCATTTTGTCATTTTCAAAATGGTAACCAAGGTAACAGAAATTATGTTTTTCCTAAATGTCAGTGAAACCTTAATATCTCTGAAAAGAGTTTTATTCCACATTTTAAACTAGTCCAATTGTACTTTGCCACTGCTTGAACCTACAAAAGAGAGTATGAAAATAAACTCTTCAGTTTATATAACTTGTAGTCTTCTTGTTAAGGAAAACAAATCCGTTGTCACAATTAATATTCTAAAACTGATGTTTACTTAGAGAAGAAAATAGTACGAAATATGTCAGAAAAGAACCAGAGAAAAGAATACAACGTGTGCTTACTGAAGGAATATACTATAATAATTCTTTCATGTTAGTCGTGTTACAAATATTATAAAAGATCTTTCCGCTTAAGTATTCACGCAAAATCCACACAAAAATCCATTTTTCGCTCAATTGTATGTAAAGTAGTTTACCGTATGCTCATCTCCTTAAAGGTCAACAACTTTTTTAAAACATTATTCAGTTTTCTTTAGGAATCTATTAATCCGGTAGTCCTATATGGAACGTGACCTCATGTTATTTTACACTATAAAATTATTTCTGAAAAAATGGAAACACAAGGAGAATATAAACATTTGTAGTATTTGTTCCGTTTCTTCAAAAAAAAATTATTAAGCATTTTTTTTTAAAAAAAAAACAAGATTTGCTTTAAATATAAAGCTTTTCCTTCGTTCCATTTCTTCTCTTCATATTTCTTTTTCTTTTTTTTAAATCTTTCTATGAAAGCACGAGAAATAGACAGTATTATGCGTTTTTGATAAGCTCCCATTCTTCATCAACATCTTTCACCAAGTTTTTTTTTTATGATGGTGAAAAGAGTCATTCACTTTTTTTTTTACGTTTTTTGAGTCTCGTGACAATGCATTTTACAAAATCAGTGGAGCAAAAGAACAATCGTCATATTTCATGGAAGACGTGATGCGGAAATTTCTAATAGAAAATCTCCCAGTTATCGTCACATCACGAATAGTAAGGATGAGGTGCAAAGAGAACCTACAAATGACACGCTTCGTTACCTGTGAAAGCACCCAAGGTCATTAGTAAAGAACGCTATTGATATAGGAGACCATCTTCATCTTCTTTATCATTTTTGGTGTGTTTATTTCTCTCTCCTGTGCAACGGTGATTCTTTTTTAAAAATATAAATGTAACGCCATCTATTCGCGTGAGAAACAGTTCCTCTTGCTGTCACTTGCAACATCATATTGCACGGAATGCAACATTGTTATGTGTGTTATACATAGAATAGATTTGTACTTTCCTTCTGCTCTCTCTTACCTCGAAAGTAAATTGCTGGAAGATGAAAAGACACGTGTTTGCCAGAAAGATGGAGCAAATGGACTGAGACCGTTGAACTTCTCTTCATGTTGTGTAGTTTGCCAATGCTTTACATGAGAAGTAGATGGTACCAGTATCGTAATTATAATTTAAGCATTTCTATATGTATGACTATAATTCGTCAGCATTTACAAAATAGTTAAGGACATGATTTATTTACTCGCCTTCTATTTCTGACTTGCAGCTTTATTTTATGTATCCCACTCGATTCAAAAGAAATTTCTTATGTGTCACACATTTGATGTATCTTCAGGGTTTGATAGGCTACTTTTCTCGCAAATTACCAAAGAAAAAAGAAACATTCCAAAACGTCGCGATTTTAGGAAAAATAATAATAATAAAAAGCTGAAGATAATCGTATGAAATTTGTCCCAAAAGAATAGAACTTGTTCAACGAGGTGCTTTTCCCCATCCCTTTTGAAACTTTCTGTTGTGAATGCAAAATCACACCCCATAATGTCTGCTTTTCACCTCTTGCTCTTTGCTGTTGCAAGGACGTAACACAGCTGAATGAACTTTCAATACTTTCTCAATAAAAACATCATCAAAATGAAATAGTCAGACACCAGTAACTACCGTGGTTGTCTGACATGATGTTGCTCGCTCACATAGACAAGGACATACCAACGTAATTGACATTACGGCTTACAGACGAGCGAAAGGCGACACTGACCATCAGTTAGTGATTACTAGACCGCGGATGTTTAGGTAAAAATCTATTTTTGTCCTTAGTACCTAGTTGAAAATAAAGTTGTATATGTATGTTTCGTAAGTAATTATACCGAAATCCACAAACGTTATAATGTCTAAAAAAAATTATATTTCAACGTAACTGGCTGTTTCTACATATTTTACACAAAACATGATTTTACGCTATTTCCATCGATGTTTTGTACGTTTAAGGTAAGCAGCAAAATTCTAAAAACATCACATCAGGGCAACGAGTCATAAAAAGTTCTCCCTTCCTTACGGTTTTTTGTAAAATGAATATAATTTTAGATCAATTTATACACATTTTATATTCTTTTCTTTAGTTCACAATGGCTCGTGGTGTCCTCAAATCTGGCAACGTTAATTTAGCTCATTTCCCGATGTCATAGAATTTGCACAGCGTCTTAAGTCGGGTGACAATACAATATTCTATTGTTACTTTCACATATTTCTATATATTATATATTTTTAAAAGTATATATTTTTTTAAATATTATCCATAAATACCGGTACTAGCCTGCAACGCGGTGGTGTTTGGCTGGTTGCAGAACACATTTGGATTTGGGTAAAAAAAATTAATTTAAAAAACTTTTTAAATACATACTTTTCTTAGACAATTCGCACTAAAAAGTAAAAATAATAATAATAATAATTTTGCTTATGCATGACTAAAAAGAAAAGCATAGGGGGCGCATATACAGTCACTCATATACAGTCACTTTATAAATTCTTCAATTAGCGCACGGTATGTTTTTCTTTTTAGTCATGCATAAACATTTATTTTTAGTACGAATTGATTGAGAAAAGTACGTCTTTAAAAAAATATTAATTTTTATGTAAATTTCAACCAGATACACCTCGGAAATAACCCTGCAATTATTGCTGAACCCACTTCCCCAGGTGCCAAGTAGATATCGAGTGAAAATGTATTTAACAAGTGTCGTATTTACATATTTCGAATCTATCGTGTGTTGGAAATTTTGAATTTGAATTTTTATTTATGGCCTTTAGGCATCTCAGGTTCAGGCCGGAATAGACATGGGAGAGGATGTTTGAGAGTAGTCGGACAGGCCCTACTTAGTAAGTACTATCCCAGCATTTGCCTGGTGTGACTGGAGAAAAACCCTGTCAGGATGAGCAGTAGTAGGAATCGTTCCCAAGACCTTCTGAATTGCAAACCAACGATCGATCAACAGACCTACGGCCGCTCGGTGTGTGTGTTGTGAATTTCGAGTGTGTATGTAAGTATGAGAGAGGTAAGATAGTAAGAACAACAGTCCAACTTAACATTTTAATAAGAGACATTCCAAGTGATAGTGGGTGTAACAAAAAATATCAAATACCTCTTCCCACATTGATAGTGTGCTTTTCTGATTAGCTTCCGAAACCTTATGAAAGCGTAGGTACGACTCGTAGTAAAGTGGTAGACAATCAGCTGTGAGCACTATCAACATACCTTAGCTACTCTAACACTAGCTTTGGCTCACATTTGTAAGCACAAACCCTTCAACTCTTTGGACAGAGTTGAAGTGGCAGCTTCCAAATGGGCGAGAACATCAGCGCCCCAACATCTTACAAGTTAGTTGGGGACGTAGCCTCTAAAGTATTGAGTGTCAATTGTCTCAGTTCACCCAACTGGCCGGGCTGTAGGCTTTGTTACGAATAGAATATATAGTTGTGTGTTTGATAGTCAGAGAGTCAAGAGAGAAACCACGATTATAGCATAAGAGCCTAAAAATACGCGGTCTAGTGATCACAAAAGTAAGGGAGAAGTTGTGCATTCCGAACAGGGAAAGCAAAGGATCAAAACAACTGAAATTCGAAGTAAAACGATTAGGTAATCAAAGTGTAATTACCATCTCGAAATCTCAAATAGTTTCGGAACCTTAGCTGACTCGAATAATGATATAGATGAGTGTAATAATAATAAAATTTACGTGAATAAGATGGGGAAAGTAATTCGCGACGCATTGAAGAACAAAAGAACGTGTAGGTGAGAAGAAATGACAAAAAATAATCCTTGGTTTGATGGGCTTCATGAGGAACGAAAACAAGTAACCAATAAAGCCGAAACAAATGCAAACACTACATTACAGCGAAACGGAACGCCACACGTTGGTTTAGAAAAAAAGGCAAAAATATCTCACACAGAAAATTCAGATTATATCGGAAAATTATAAGACAAATAACGTAAGAGCTTTATACAAAGTGGTAAACTCGTTCAGCAAAGGATACCAGGCAAGCCTAAGGATGATTAGAAATGAACGTACAGATCTGCAGCCGGATCCGAATAAAATTCTAGATGTTTGGAAAAGTTATTTTAACAAGCTTCTTAATATGCACAGAGGTGAATAAAGAGAGAAATTTGAAATCCAAACCGCAGAACCGTGATACCAGAACCTAGCGAGATCGAAGTTGAAATGTCTATGAAGAAATGAAAAAAAAAATCAAATCATCAGAAACTGACATCCCAGCCGAGTTAAATAAAGCGGACGAGAAAGAAGGAGCTTCCAAAAGAATGGTAAACCTCAATGATAGTTCGAGTTTATGAAGAAGTCGATAAATCGGACTGTAATAATTACCGCGGAATCTCGCTTACTTCCAACCTGTTTCAAAGTATTAAGTAATATTCTATTAACACGCCTAAGCCAAGCGTATACATGAATGAAATAATTGGAGATCACCAATGTGGATTTAGAAGAAATAGATCTGCGTTGGACCAGATTTTCACCTTCAAACAAATATTAGAAATGAAATAAGCATACAATGAGACGGTTCACCAGTTGTTCAATTTAATTTTGCATAAGAATATTAAAAATAAAGGAAGACAAAAAGAGGATTAACATTGAATAACTTAAACCAGTTGTTCGTCTACGTGGATAATAGATTTAAAAGGGAACGATATAAATGCACTACAAAGTAACACCGATGTCTTAGTGGAAACTTACGATGAAATAAGTCTACAGATGAACGTAGAGAAGACAAGAAACATAATAACAAAATAAATTAATCTCCTTATGGTGTGTAGAGATAATGAACTAGTAATTATGATAAACAATGATAAGGTTGATAGTACCAATCTTTAGCGAGTTCAATAAAATTCTATACTAGCTTGAAGCTGCTTGGATTGCACTACAGCAAAATAAATACTAAGTTAAAAGTCAATCTTAGAATTTCAAAATGATCAGACAGTTACAGTCACTATGTTAAAGAAATTGAAATCGAATTTACTATTCAGTGTGAAAATACTTCAGCAAAACACATAACTTACTTTTAGTCATAGAACAAATAAAGTAATGACGTATATATATATATACACATATATATTAAAATATTTCTTTTATGGAAAGCAAGTCATGGAAAACATATTGAATACCGTAGGAGGAGATTTTTGAGTTGATAATAGTCCATGTGATCATCCAGCAAGATATGACGTGCCTATAGTTAAGGGCGGCGCATGGTGTCGAAATTACAGTAAGCGCATGAGCAGGATCCGTTGGTAATAATAGGACGGTTAAACACGAAG
Organism: Lepisma saccharinum; assembly: GCA_022664845.1. NCBI lineage: Eukaryota > Metazoa > Arthropoda > Insecta > Zygentoma > Lepismatidae > Lepisma > Lepisma saccharinum. The sequence continues at coordinate 45,975 of JAGDQP010000451.1, read as the reverse complement.
GTAGTTATTGCTGCTGGTAGACATTCTGGAATCTCACGATTGTCTTGTTCCGCGTAAACAAATGAGGGGCTGACAACTGTCTCATAATTCACACAGTTCGGTTTCCTCCAGTACAACCTTGCGCAGAAAAATAAAAGGGAGAAAGAAAAGATCGTGATGAGGTTGACTTTCATCCCACCACCTTTGGTAATGTATCAAGTAAACGAAATCTATGGAATAGGTTTAACATTGACAGATAAATCAATTATTTGCACGTGATGTAATGTTTTACTACCATCTTTGCAGTAACTTATGGTAATATCATTTGAAATTTCAAGAAAAAAAATGTAATATAACTAAGAAGAAAGATATACTGTAGTGTAAATATAAATGATTCTTATATTTAAATTTTTGTGTTGAACAAAACAAAAATAAACATTTCAACTAAATTTTAACGCCGTGAAGTGGAGTGGTGGTTTCCAAACTATATGACCACCACCTTATGTGGTGTTAAATTCAGTGCAATGATAAGGTTTACCATTTTAATCGAATACAATTTAGGTCTAAGTGTCAAACAACAAAGTTCACTGGGGTTACTTAAATATCAGCGTACATTTTTTGTTCTCGTGGCATTACAAAATGTACACCTCATATCTAATATTATATTAAAAATTCCAATTCCAAACCGGGATTGGAAAGTTCACATAGTCTCTTGACACATGGGGTACACAAATTACAGTCAACTAGATGAATGAATTGATTGAACAAATGAACTATGTATTAAATGAACATATGAATATTTTATCTTTCGAACATGAATTACCTTGAACGTTTTTTATGTATTAGGACAAATTTGCACACAACTACAAGAATGAATTGATGAATCAATTGTTGACTACTGAACTTTTAAATGAATTAATCTCAATTGCGTAGAGTAAACGAATGAATTAATGCACTATGTAATGAGTGAATAAATGCTGTCATGCTACGTACCTAAATTAATTTGAACAAATTAGAGAAAATTTATATTTTTTCCAATATTTATACTCAATGACATCCATGAATGAACAGATAAACAAATGAATGATTACATGAAGATCTTCCGTTCACATCATTTACTCTGAAAAATCATCCATAGTGTTTTGACACGAGCTATAACATAAATTAGAGCAAAGTGTGTGAGTCAATGGACGTATGAATGAACGAATGAATAAATGAATGATTGAAGTGTTGAATTACAGGACAATTGAATTAATCACCAATGACATGAATTAAGTTTAATACTGTTTAATAGAAGGTAGGGACAAGCTTTCCTTTTTAAAAAATATCAAAAACCACAAGTAAAATATGGTGTTGGGTTAGTCGCTCACACTATCCCTTCCATTGATATGTGACTCTTAAAGTTATAGCTATGCCCCAGGAGACTTGCATTCTAACCTCACTCCTGCTAACTTCTTTCCAGCGATACTAAAACGCTTATTCTAATTTGTGTGAAAGAATAAGATGTAAAAAAGTTTCATGTAGTGATGAGAGGTGAAAAAGTACACAAACAGTCATCAAAAGTTGACTCAATTCATGTTAGCAATTTTAAAAGAAATGCACCATTCTTTGCATTGTAGGCCTATGCTCTGTACCAGAGGCTTGAGACCATGTTTGAGCAACAACTGTATAATATTTACAAGAAATAATGAAACTGAGATGTTCGAACCAATCCCAAAGGATTGCACCAAGAGGCCGTAGCTCAATGGTGGAGTGTTGGCTTTGCATTCGGGAGTTACTGACTTTATTCCCAGTGGTCGACTATCCTGACTGACAAGGTACATTCGCCAAGTGTCTCGCCAGGAGTTGTTTAAAATTCATTAAAATGTAGAGTTCTAAGTGGCCCAATGTGTATTGTACTAATTTTAGCGGGCTGTACCGGTAATTGCATGTTTATGAGCCTTCATATGCCTGGAATACTATCGTAAACTACTATTACGCTCAGACACAAAATTGCTTTCATTTTCTTTAGATAGAACTGGAAATGAATGTGGGCATATGCAAGAAAAAATGGCTCAATTACTGCTTTTCTCACACATGTTACACACACCGTCCGCCATCTTGGATCCGCCATAATGAATTCAAGTTATATTTTCAAATGGGAATAGGTTCAAGTGATACATTAAATTCATGCAAAATTTTCGTAGAAATTTACTGGTGTAGTTATCTCTAACCGTTTGCGACCTATCGGTAAAGTATTAGGTTTCTTCACGAAAAATGTGGAATCACCCGTTGAATTACGGTAGATAGGAAAGACATGAAGGCTGCCATATGAAGTATTTCGCAGAAATGCGCTGGTGTAATTAGTTTGACAGTATCTTGAACCGTTTTAAACCAAAAACAATAGGCCACTCCTCGACGCCAACATACACGTGTGTACCAAATTTCAACTAAATCTGTAAAGTTGTACGTGAGCTATTGTTGACAAAAGTCTCTGGACATACATACAGACAGACAGATGGATACAAACACACAATGATAGTTCTTTACGTTTTAGTAGAGGTGATACAACTCAAAACTAGTCTTATCTCGATTTAGAAAACGTGACCCTTATACAATACTTCCATGTTATAGTATAACATTGAAGTAATGAAAATCACACATGAAGAAATAATTAGTATTGTAACACCACTGTTATAAAGAGTTTGTTTATACCTATAACTTTTTCAGTTAGAAATTGTTTCCATTTTTCAACACCAAAAACGCGAGCGTAACTGATTTTACTCTTCAAGGTCCATTCACGAAGTGTCTGGTGGGGATTTAACTGATCTGTTCTATACAGACCGTCAGTAAAGTTTGCTGGTGCAGGTTCTAGTTGCCCATATTAACTTGTTTGCAATAGACAGGCTATAAGAGGTGGTCTGATCGTGCGGAAGTAGCTTGTGATTGTGTTAGTGCGGTAGAAGGATGTTCGACTCCAAAAGTACTGCTTTACTTTTGTGATCTTACATTAGTGACCTATAATTAGTGTGAGAGCGCTATTGTGCAAGTGTTGGTGTGCGTATGTGCTTATTACCTACCATGAAAATAGATACAAATAAAATGTTAGAGGCTCTACGCCAGATTGAAGTATACCATCTTCAACACGGGGAGTGCTTGATGGAGAAATGGAGATTGCAAGTAGTATTTTCAGTTTAATCAAGAAACTTGAAGACGCCACCATCACTGAAATCCTGGATGATGAAGAATTAGTGCAAATACCTTCCGAGAAGTGACTGAAACAGGCCTGTTTATGAGCCTTTGAGCGACGACGTGCCTAGTATTTGTGTCCCATTTGATTACGTTAAAAAGGTAATTGAAGCTAGAAACAGAGGATGGTCACTGAAGACAATCATGCACCAATTTAAGAGAGTAAAGGATAGGAACCACCTATCGCGGTATCAGATGTGGCGAATCCAATGTGGCAAATACAAAATGGCGAACGATGAGTGTCATATTTGTTAAAGTTGTATAACATAGTTTCTTTCATACTGCATATGGCAGAATTCATGTTCTATCCCAGCGTTTTTCAACCTTTTCATGCCGCGATCCTCTTGTACACTTCACATAAAAAAATGCGACAGAGAACGCCGTGCATCTAGGCCACCCAAATGGCACCTTCTTATGCCATAATCGTGTCTGGTAAACAGACTCCCTTTCTCGTTCCTTCGTCTCACCCATACTAAAATCAGCAAAGATCATGAGCACATGTTTTTTTTCAAAATAGACATGTATTAGTATCGATAAAAGGAAAGAATAATAGCGAGACGAATCAATATACATAAGTTAATGGAGGGAGAAATTTAAACACACAATGAAAAATTGAAACCAATGGATGTCTGTTACACAGAGGCAGAGAAATGAGAGAGAGAGAGAAAAGGAGATAGATGGATAGAGAAAGAGAGAGAGAAGAAGAAAAAGAGGAGGAGGAGGGAGTACAGATAAAAATATTGAATGTCAATATAGTTAAAACGAACCTAACATTATAAAGTTCAGTTCCCACAAATCCAACAGCAAGATGGAAGTAATTTTTGGATTTTACAATTTTTTTTCAGGGCTATTCGAATATATAGAGAGTGCTTGAAAAATTCATTAAGTCACCTTCAAAATGGAGACCAAACTTGGTGGTCAGATTAAATACTCATGATTTGCAGTGGAACTGCAGAGTTTTGAGACACATCTAGGATAATGTCAAGAGTGTAACACACATGCTTTGTTTGCGCGTGGTTCGGTTGGAAATTTAGTGGAGCTCATTGAACGTACTGGTTTGAAATACATTGTAATTAGGGATTCCGCCAGGATTTTCAGATTGGTGAGGGTGTCAAATCAAAATTGGGAGGGTGTAGGTAGTTTTGTAATATTTCTATGAACTTTTGACGCCAAAAAAGTTAAACTTGGGGGGTAGTCTTGAGGATTTGGGGCTGTGACACCCCCACAGGGGCCGGAGTCTAGCGGAATCACTGATTGTAACAAACCCAGTAGATACCGTAGACAATACCTTCCATTCCAGGCTACTAATGTAAATTGAACATACAAAAAAATGAATGAATGATTATTTTTCTGCTAAATTTCTATCAGAAGGAGCCAAGATGTATCAAAGTGCATCAAAACAAAAAGTTACAAATGTTCAAAAAGAAAATTAGCATGTTCCTCATAGTCATAGCAGACATTACATGTTCCATATGTCTCTCGGCGAGCTTTCTTCAGTGGAATGGAAAGAGAAAGGTGCCTCTGTTTAATGTATTGTCTCGGCGTTCGCATTATGGGAGTACGTGGATATTCTTTACATCTGGCGTTCCCTCTGAGGAGGACACAAACACGAGCCGTCTTCCCTGTGCTTATTTCATATCTACGTCTCTACCAATCAGTTATGATTTTGTGTTTTTTCTCTATTAAGTAGGATAGCCAACTGCAATTGAACTCTTGCTGTTGGATCTGCATAGGAATTCAGTCTTTTCCGATTTCAATTTCAACATTATCATACTCAACCTTGCAAATACAGAGAGAATTACATGATGATATCCTTTCAAGATATTATGTACGTTCTATCAACTGGATTTGAAATACACATGAACGTTCCTTGTTCTTATGAATTTCATGTCATTTTGGTTGATACATTACGTTTTGTGAATTCAGCCCTCAAATTTTCAATTCTAGTGCATTTTAGCCAATAATAAGCTATATCGGGCGATTTTCGGTTCAATAAGCTGCACAGTTCTAAATCCTCAGAAGATTCCATGGACCAGCCGGGATTCTTCACCGAAGCACCGGATCCACGCACTGCCCATTCGACCAACGGGGTCACCTTTTAACTTACGCTGCAACTGTTATTCATATAATCACCGCCATTCCACTGAAATATGACACACTGTCTCGTTTGTGACAAATAATAATATAACTGCTAAATTAATTATTGTTACTCATACTCCTGCCAGTTATGTAATCCCGCAAAAATTTAATAATCGCTCCGCATACGGAATCTACTTGACACATCGACATGCATTAAACGAATTATTGCTGTCTAGAAGTCGTCTCATTTATGCTGTTTTTGACCCAACTTTACTTGGAAGAATTTTTTGGAATCCCCTGGTTCCTTTGGGGAATCATTGTGCCCTGCTTGTAGAATTTTCAAATATGCTTTTTAGTATAGCCCGGGTGTGACTTCCTCTAATATTTTCTGATTTGTCTACTCTCCGATTTTTTGTATTCGATCTGAAGGTCATTTTCCCACGCATTCGGCAGCCTATAGCTCCTAAAGTCCTGAATATTCGACACCCGTTTTTATTAACTTTTTCTTAGTTCGATCTCAGATCCTCACCCTTTCCTTAATTTTTTGTACGCATTAATCAAACCCCCTGTATATATATATATATATATATATATATATATATATATATATATATATATATATAATAAATGTATATATATACCTCATTTAACTGAGAAACAGACCTTGATGTTTTGACATTGTGAAAATAATTTTCCTAAACTAAATTTTAAACCACCTTTTGGGATTCAAACTCGAAACTGAATCTCGCTTATGGGAAAATTAATGTTAATTCAGAGGACCACTTTTTCTTGTCTGATGTTATTAATGGACATTTCCGGTAGTATTTTATATTGCAATAAAAAATTCTTCCATTAAAGCAGACTACGGAAAACATTTTCTTTTCTTTCTGTGATGAATCTATCAAAGGTTATAAAGACTTGCTTCAAAAGAGTCTCAGCCTTGCGCTTAATCGGGCGCCGCCATGTTATGACGTAATCAGTCTTCCGACTGCTTGTCATTGACATACAAATCGTATTTGATTTGTTAGTATTGTTAAAAAGAGATCGCAAAAATGGATCGAAAGAAATAGTAT